>VZRI01009499.1:0-18552 GCA_013397515.1 Upupa epops | reverse complement strand
TCCAGGCTCTCCCCACTCTCACGGTGAAGAACTCCCTCCTCACATCAAGCCTAAATCTCCCCATCTCCAGCTTTGCTCCATTCCCCCTAGTTCTGTCGCTACCTGAGATCCTAAAAAGCCCCTCCCCAGCTTTTTTGTAGCCCCCTTCAGATTCTGTCCCAGTTAAAAATGGAACTCCTATCTTCTCTATACCACTGGGCTTATGGATGGAGAGGTTCCTAAGCCCTTTCTAGCCTACGTGCTGTCAGCCGCCCAGGCCTGATATGGTAGTTAAAACATTGGTTTGCTGCTTGCATCTCGATGCCACAGCTTCGCTGCTGGAAACGCACTTGTCAGGCCTATATAGATTTAGGGAGTTGGAGATTGGTTTTTGTTACGCAATAACATTTCTTTGCTTAAAAAAATAATCTGAACATTGATTTAATGCCACAGCAATAAGAAGTAGGCACTAAAATTCCTTGGATTTAGAGCAGGATCCCATGCTTCTCCTTTTCCCAGAGGCATCTATTCCAGCCTGTGTCATTATCTTCCTGTGATTCAGGAAAACGTAAGCAAGAAGAGGTATTTTACTCCAGTGTTGTATTCCCGTTGTGCTGTTAGTATTAAAGGGGGCATAAACACAAGTTAAACTGAAATAGAACAACTGATGTAAGTGTACAAAGTACTGGTGAAAGAGTAGAAGCACCTTCTCAAGATGGTTCCCTGTTCCATGAGTGTAAATTAAACTGAGTGTAGTAAAACTTGCTCTTAGAGTAAGCAGTGTAAAGGGACCATGCAGCACACCTCTGGGCAGCACCACCGCCTCAGATCTGTATTTGAAGGAAGTAGAGCACCTCCCTCATGAGGAAAGGCTGAGAAAGCTGGATCTCTTCAGCTTGGAGAAGAGGAGGCTGAGGGGGGACCTCATNACGCTCAAGACCTGCCTGGATGTGTTCCTGTGTGACTTGGTCTAGGTGATCCTGCTGTAGCAGGGGGATTGGAGTCTTTCAAGGTCCCTTCCAATCCCTAGTTATTCTATGTTTCTACGATTTAAATTACAGACTAGGAAGAAGTTTCTCACTGTGAGGGTGGTGAGACCCTGCAATGGGTTACCCAGGGAAGTTGTGAATGCTCCATCGCTGAATATGTTCAAGACCAGCTTGGGTGAAGCTATGAGCAACCTGGTCTAATAGCAGGTATCCTGTTCATGGTAGATGGTTTGGGACTGGATGCTCTTTGTAGTTCTTTCTGACCCAAAATATTCACTGATTCTGTGAGAATTGTACTGTTTAAAATAAACATTCTTTTAAATAGGAATTTTTCTAAACTTGCCCTGGAATTATTTGTTTTTAGAAGATGCACACCTAATAGTTTTTCTACTTCTGGAGCTCAGAGGTTGTTTTTTTGTTTTGGTTTGGGGTTTTTTTTGACAAAATAATCTGTTTCCAGAATTCCTGGAAACATCAAAACTTAGTGAATGGTTTTGGTGCTTAAGGGGAAACAAAAAAAAAAGGCAATGGAAACTGTGACTTCACCAGGACTGCTTCATTTTCCAATAAATTTGTTGGAATAAAAGCTGCTTTTCTCTTTTTCATCATTCCATGTAAAAAATGTGCTGCTTTCACCATCTGTACAGATTCTAAGCAGAAGAACAGTGCTATTTATTGCAGATAGGGAAAGTATTTGCTTTGGGAACCTGCATTTGCTCTTGAATCAGCAAGTTACTGCTGCACTCAATTTCTACCCTCCTAGGTTTCCATGCTCGCTCATCCATCTCTCTGCGATACTATGGTGTTCAGAGTGTGTAGGAATCTGAGTCCCCAGGACTCTGAAGTACAATAGAACTCAATTCATCTGCAGGCTTTTGAAACTGGGGCCATAATTCCCAGTTCATTTAGATACTTAACAATCATTTAATCTCCTGCCTGTACTCATACTTGCTGACTTGCATTTTAGGCAGACAGTCTTCAGATCAGAAGCCTGCGGTGCCTCTTCAGCAGACAAACATTTTCCACCACCATTTCGAAGAGATTAAAAATCTAAATAAATTACCCCCAAGGTTGCAAAGGGTCTGTTCACCCAACGTGGGTAAAGTAGTTCCACAGGAAAAATAAATGTCCTGCAAAGTGATCTTTCATGTGAAAATTGGATCCAGATTTTCCAAACTGAGAAGAGCGAACGATTGTGCCGAAGGCAGGGCGAGGCACTTGGTCTGCAGAGCCTGGTGCCACAAGGTACTAAAACTCTGCTGATGGAGAAAGGCAATCGGGGCAAAAAATAAACAGTATGTTTATCAAAGAGCTGTTGAAATCAGTGAACGTTATCCCTCGTGAATTATATACAAATCTGGACAGATTCATCTGGCGACACATCATTTTGAAAATGAAGATTTCTCTTCTTTGAAGAAAGATGGTAAAATCATTATGTCCAGAAGGCAACAAAACCAGAGCACAAAAGCAGGCTTTGGGGAAAATCAAGCATTCCGTTCCCCGTTTGCTTTTGTCCTAACATTAGGTTAGGACATTTGTCCTTGTTAAATTCCTCTTTACTGCCTTTTACTCTCCTTTCACGAAGAAAAGCATTGGTTTCTTGCACAGAGCTTTGTAATAGTACGAGTGTCTTATCATGACGGAAGGATGGAAGGCAGGGATTACTGATCGGTTATCCTGTTCAAATGCAGTGCTTATGACTCTGCTGCGTTTTCAAACAGCCATATGAATTTGGAACCCAAGGGGTTGGTTTTTTTTATGAAAAGAAAAAAAGTCACGGTAAGGTATTATCTTTTGTGAAACTTCGCTCTCCCTGAATTGCACTGATTTTGTCCTACTTCTGCCAGTCCTCTGAATTAAAAGACAATTTCAGAGAGAAACTTCAGTGAGATTTGTGAGAACTAAACCTTGTGCTCCAGGGTAGGGCAAATTTATACTGCAATCGACTTAGCAAATCATCAGTGACGCTGTGGAAAAGTATCTTCAGTAAGTAACTAAAGCATTTCTACCCTCCCAGAATTTTATCCAAAGACTTAATTTTAGAGATGCTATGGTAAGAAGAACATCTCGGGCTTCCCCTCTGTAGTAGCTTACCCTAATTTGGACCTATATGCAATCTTAGACATTATACGTGACATGTATGTGCACATACATACATATCTGTATCTATGCTAAGACTACTCATGGTAAGTGGCTTAGGAAGGAAGGTTATAATTTATTTGCTTCTCTTAGGTACCAGGATAGGTTGGGGACTGACCTGTTGAACAGCAGTGGAGAAGAAAGGGACCTGGGGGTCCTGGTGGACAGCAGGATGAGTATGAGCCAGCAATGTGCTCTGGTGGCCAAGAGGGCCAACAGCATCCTGGAGGGATCACAAGAGGGGTGGTTAGCAGCTTGAGAGAGGTTCTTCTCCCCCTCTACTCTGCACTAGTGAGACTGCATCTGGAGTATTGTGTCCAGTACTGGGCCCCTCAGTTCAGGAAGGACACAGAGCGGCTGGAGGGTGTCCAGTGTAGAGCAATGAAGATGATGAAGGAAGCAGAAAACCTTTTGAGGAAAGGCTGAGGGAGCTGGTGATTTCATTCATGTCTCTAAATATGTGAGGGGTGGGTGTCAGGAGGATGAAGCCAGGCTCTTCTCAAGGTCATCTAAGAGAAGGGGGCAATGGGTGCCAGCTGGAACAGAGGAGGTTCCATCTAAATATCAGAAGGAACTTCTTCCCAGGGAGGGCACCAGAGAGGTTGTGGAGCCTGCTTCTCTGGAAACGTTCAAGACCTGCCTGCATGTGTTCCTGTGTCACTTAGTCTAGCTGATCCAGTTTTGGCAGGGGGTTGGACTGGATGATCTTTCGAGGTCCTTTCTGATCCCTAATGATTCTATGATTCTATACCAATATTCTGTTGTTATTAGAAGTGCTTTTACAGTCTCTAGTACCAGGAAAAAGACCATTTTCACAAAACATTTTGATAAAGATGCAAAACCTTCAGAATTTTCAGGGGGAACAAAAACTTGTAGAAATGGTACCTCATCAAAATTAAATTTTTCATAGTTCTAAATTTCATTACTCAGTCTTCCTGCTCAAAGCATAGCAAATTTCCTATTCTAAATAACTTTTGAAGAGGTGTTTGAATTTTGGAACTGTAGGTAAATGTTTATGAAACAAGTTGGCTTTCTTTAAAAAAAGCTATAAAATGCTTTCTTGTCTATCATTTTCCAATGGTTTGTTCAACTCACCAGTAGGATGAGGGTGATTTATCTGGAGAATAAACCTGTCTCAATGCCTGTTGAAGCTAGTCTAACATCTGTTGATTTCAGCTTGCAGGGAGAGCTCTTTCACTGAAGTCTCCCAAAATAAATAACCACAGTAATAGTTAACATCAACCTGTTTAGCTGTGCAAGAGATCTGGGATGGGAAGTGCAGTCTCAGTATCTGGTGCAACTTGACGTGTTCCTGTGGAAATTGGTGGGTGGTTTCCACTGACAGAAGATCCAGTCCTGCAAATAACTTAATCTGCTCTTTATTCCTATCGTTCCTGAACTACAGTGCCACCAAACAAGCTGCATTGTCTGGTTTCCCAGGTAAGGGTGCGTTTTGGCATCTCTGACCTAGAACAGTAGTTAGGGATACTAGCCAGCCTTCTGTGTTTGGCTTTGTAGGATACTATGTCAGCTGGAACTGCCATGCAAATCTATGTCATCTGTTCTACTCCTCAGCTTCAGAGCCAAATTTTAAAGCATGGCTGCATTGCCCGTCTGCTTCTGTAGATCTCCTAACTGGTGGTGTTACTGCCTTGCATGGAAACACAGTTGTAGGTTGTATGCAATTGCATCTAGACATCTTCCTACGTGGTGAGGTGAGGATGGGACTGATAAAACAGAGAAATGCCTGACCCTTGGGGCTGTGACACACTGTGTAAAATGGTCTGTGGTGTGACATCAGTAGGTTTTCAAACTACATCAAGGGGGTATTTCCTGGCACTGTTCGTTCTGTGGCGTTGAATAAATAAGTATAAAAGAGCAGCTCTTTAAAGCTCTTCTAAGAGTATTTAAATCCAGTATTTTCCAACAATCTGAGTGCGGCTGCATTTGAAGGCTAAACCAGAAAGGTTTATAGTGCATATGGTACCTATTTGAATTTTTTAAATGTCTAATTTCTGCTGTGGAAATGGAGGCCAGATTGAGTTATTTATTGTGGGATGCAGAAGGAAATCGCGACCCCTTGCAGGGACACGTTAGGATCCCTGAACCATTCAGCCAGTTTTCTCCTGTCACACCTACTTAAATTTTAAAAAAGATGCTTTAATGTATTGAGTGTGCGCTGGGTCATACTAGTTCCTGAGCACTTATGACAGCTTTCCGAGATTGCTGGTGGCTCCCAGTAGATTGTAATTCTAGAAACAGGAGCCTGATGCTAAGCATCACCACCTGTTCTTCATTATTTGCCTTCAGAAGAAAACAATGCAAGGATAAGATTACATACTAATGGAAGCCATTTTCACTAAATAGGTACATTTGGTCACATGTAATTTGGTGGCCCATAAAAGAAAAAAGAAAATAGTAAGCTGTTTTCAAAAGAGAGAGGCAAATAAAACTTAAATGAAGAGTTTCCTAACTATGTTAACCAAACCCCATCCTTACATGGCAGGTATAGCAATAGGCAGTGTGTAAGTACATGCAGATCCCTTGTTGGAATAACTGTGTTTTCCATTTGATTTGTTGACATATCCTAAAAGACTTTGGACCTCATTTAGTAAATCTAAAGCAGAGCTAGATTTGAACACTTCTGGTGTTTATACTGGAATTCCAATTTCTGCTTTGCCTAGAACAATGCAGGTCTTGTCTCTAGCTGAGCTTCCTCTGCTAGAAAAGAAATGATACACACATAGAACATTGTTAGAATGGTACTTGCAAATTACACGGCTGTTTGTAATTGTCTGGTACAACTTGACATAGGTCAGCGTGGTCCCTTGTTGTATCTCTGCTATATATAGAATCATAGAATCATTAGGGATTGGAAGGGACCTGGAAAGATCATCCAGTCCAATCCCCTGCCACAGCAGGATCACCCAGACCAAGTGCAGGCAGACTTCAAATGTCTCTAGAGAAGGAGACTCAACAAACCCTCTGGGCAGGCCCCTCCAGTGCCCCGTCACCATCAGTGGGAAGAAGTTATAGAATCGGTGAGGGTTGGAAGGGACCACAGGATCATCCAATTCCAACTCCCCTGCCATGGGCAGGGACACCCCACCCTAAAGCAGGCTGGCCAGAACCTCATCCAGCCTGACAATAAACACCTCCAGGGACGGGGCCCCAACATATCCACATGACGTGCATCTAGAGAAGTGAAAAAATTCAAACAGTGAATTCATCACAGCATTTCCGTATAGGTTGTAGCCCATGCATGTGGTACAGAGAGGTGGTACATCTTTCAGGCACGAAAGCAGATGTGTGTCTCCCTCCCCTGAAACCCTGAACATGGTAGCACTCCTAGAGAAGCTGTGATGGGCTGGCTCACGGTAGTCATCGCGCCTCGTTATGTGGGCGCAGACCAGTCTCCACATGGTGCTCATATCAGCTTATTAGCAACTTCTTGTTGCTGTTTTTCCTTTTGCTGGTAGATTATTTCTATGGCTGCTGTATTACAAAATAATACTTATTCTTTTTAAGAAAGTTTTTTTTCCTGCTTGTGCTGCTTATCCATTCTCCTCCAAGAGTCCACATCTAACTATTGGTAGCCTTTCTGTAGTCCTGCTTCTTGTATGACTTTGGTAAGAAGTGGTAGTTTGTTTTCTGAAGTGTGCTTGTTCTCGAATTTTGAAATCCAGATTCAGTGATGAATTGAAAGATAATGATTGAAGGGGTACTTTGTTTTTTTGTGGAGGTGAGGTGTTATTACAAATGCTTTTTCCCTTCGTGTAGGTGTCACCCACCAGTGAAAGCCCCATGTCTGTAACTTCATGTGTCACCAGGTCTCTCTCAGCAGCACACATGTTGCTGGGGAACAAGGACAGGTTAGACTCCTCCCAAAGAAACATAAAAGTTTACCAATCATTTCAGACCCTTTTTAAAGAAAATAAGCCCAAACTTTAGCAGATCCATGAGAATCAAAGCATTCATAGTCCAGACCTCCCATGAGAACCATGAGAAGGTTCCTACTGGATGGTAGGAACAACACTGCACTAAAGTTAGAGCAGATAGCAGTGATCCATCACTCTTCTCTGATGGGATCTGACTACAAACCTGTGAGCCTTTTCTATTTCACTGCAAGCAGCTCGATGTTCAAAGTGCAGAGCTCCTGCATCACAACTTTCAGTCAGTAATCCCATCAGATCACTGGGACCATAAATGCACTAGACTCTTTGTAGGTAGGTAGGCAATTTTCTAGAGTAGGTGTGGTGGCTCTATGGAGCAGCCTAACTCTTCGTGCTATCTTAACCATGATTCCAGTGGAGAGGGCTTAGGATCAGAACGTACTTTGGTTTATTCTCTCGGGTATGTTTGTTATGTAGTAGTATTGAACTGGAGTCTGAACTCTGAAATCGCAATGGGTTTTGCTCAAACGGAACAGAAAAAGTAGATCTCTGGAGTGATCCACAGCTGTTTGTTCTGAATGCAGTCAAGTATCTGTAGATTTTCCAATTAGTCTAATGACCTATTCATACATTTAATATGTAGAACTTCAAGAAGGACACAGAGTTGCTGGAGAGTGTTCAGCGTAGAGCAATGGAGATGATGAAGGAAGTAGAGCACCTCCCTTATGAGGAAAGGCTGAGAGAGCTGGGTCTCTTGAGCTTGGAGAAGAGGAGGCTGAGGGGTGACCTCATTCATGTCTCTAAATATGTGAGGGGTGGGTGTCAGGAGGATGGAGCCAGGCTCTTCTCAAAGTCCTATCTAGTGATAGGACAAGGGACAATGTGTGCAAGAAGAAACTTCTTCCCAGGGAGGGCAACAGAGCACTGAATCAGGCTGCCCAGGGGGGTTGTGGAGTCTCCTTCTCTGGAGATGTTCAAGACCCACTTGGATGCGTTCGTGTGCAGCTTGGTCAAGGTGATCCTGCTGTGGCAGGAGGATTGGACTAGATGATCTTTCGAGGTCCCTTCAGATCTCTAATGATTCTATAGTTCTATGAGCTTGATTAGTCTACAAAAGCAGATCACTGAGTTTCACTTCAGACATACAAAGTGGATTTCTGAGGACATTGTTGGACCATGAGATCCCTCTGTGCAGACATGAGTGGAGGTGGTGTCTAGGAAAAACCTACAGGCAGTCTTAGATGTTTTAGACCAACCCAGGCCATTTTTAAGTCTCTTTTCATGGGTTTGCTCTACAATAACTTCAAGTGAATGCTTCCAACTAACGCAAAGTGTACCTTTCAAAATACTTTAATGCTGTCGTGTTTTGGCTTGCTGTTCAAATCTCTACTCATGTGCTAAGCCTTTAACGAGTAAATTGTGAAGCCCAGTGAAACCATAAGGTTATATATTGTGTCAAGGACCTATCTGCATTAGGGAGAGACTGCAAGATCATGCCTTTGGACCCTTTTGATTTCTTAAATAAATTAAAACCTTTGTTCCAGTTTTGGCTGGGAATCTCCCTTTGTTGGCCAGCTTCAAAATTTCCATTCATTTGCATCTTTTATTGTCCTCCCAGAGCAGATAACAGCAGGGCTGGATTGAACATCTAAGAGACAGCACTCTGACCGAGCAGGAGGCTGTGCTGGAGCAGAGAGCATCGTACGAACAGCTTTGCTGTTACACATGTAGCTCACTAACGAAAACAATGATTCATGAGAGCCATGAACAGATACCACCGAATGGAGTCTCATTATAACAACACTTTGCTGCTTTTCTTTTGAACTTTTCGAGTCTTTCTTGACTTAACACCCGATAGGAATGATACGCGTATTCCTCAGCAGATGTCTAACACGCTGATGTTTTTCCATGATGAGTGTGTGCGTGTAGGTCTTTACAGGAAAGACAAGTCTGAGACTAACTCTCATTTCAAACCAGATCTACTTTGTCTTAGAGACTTCAAGATGATTACCTCAAGTCTTTTGGTGTCTGGTGAGGGAACTGGGGCTATTTAGTCTAGAGAAGAGGTGGCTAAGGGGAGGTCTTCCTGCAACTACCTAAAAGGAGGTTGTAGTGAGGCTGGTGCTGGTCTCTTCTCCTAAACTGATATTGAGAAGATGAGGGGAAATGGCCTCCAGCTGCATCAGGGGAGGTTTAGGTTGAATCTTAGGAAGAAGCTCTTTCCTGAGAGAGTGGTTAGGTGCTGTTAAAGGCTGCCCAGGGAGGTGCTGGAGTCACCATCCCTGGAAGTGTTNCCAGCCATGAGGATTCTATGGTTCTATATGATAAACAACTGAGGCTTGGCCATCACTAAAAAAAAGGTGACAGTGTAAAGAGGTGAGGAAACAAGGTTGGCAAATGTTCGTGTGAACAGCTGGACGAGGTGCATTTGTGCTTTGCCTCTAGCACACGGTCCCCCCCTGACTTTCTTGGTGTGCCCTAGTGTTGCGTTGCTGCAGCTAACCCTGACATTTGTTGATGGGGTTGATGGGGTCTCCTTCTCCAGAGGTGTTTGAAACCTGCCTGGACTTTGTCTGGGTGATCCTGCTGTAGTAGGGACTGGATGATCCTTTGAGGTCCTTTCCCATCCCTGATGATTCTATGATTGTAAGTCATTTGTATGCACATAGTTGCAGATCAAGGCCCCCTCAAGTGGAGCATTTTTGACTGATTCTTCTCATGATACTGATGAAAATGTGTTTCCTGCAGTGACGAAGCCTGCCTAGCTGCACTATCCATCCTAATGGTTAACATAACCATTTAAGGTTATGCTGTCTTGCTTTTGGGCTGAGCCCTAAATTTGCATGTTTACATGAGTTTGTGTTGATTAAAAAGAGAAGAGGGTTACAGAGGGATCAAGAATGGGTTTGCAGAGTCAAACTACAGTTTCCTATGCACCAAACCTGTGTATATCCAAACCTAATGAATTTGTAACAGTGCAGGTCTAGCGTGGCCTCCAGGTTTTGGAGCAAACTTTACGGAAATGTTCAGATCAGCAGTTTCCCATGTAGGGAACTGGGACTGTGTAGAAGTTTTTTCTTGCCCTAAAGGCACTGAGTGTGGAAGAAATCATTCTCATCCCTTCCTAAGTGGATATGAAGACTGGCAAGGGATTAGCATAGGAAATTATGGCAAACTCCAATACTTAGCCCCTCTCCAATGACCATTTAGCGTGACTTCCAGAAAGGTAAATTCCTGACTTAAGAAGGTAGCAAGTAGCTGCAAGTGTCCCAGTAACTCAGTTATGAGAGATCTTAGCAGGCGAAGTGCTGTTTGCTCCCACCACAGAATCCCAGAATGGTGGAGCTTGGAAGAGAACTTTGAAGGTCACTTAGTCCAAGTCCTCTGCTAGAGTAGGATAGTAACCTGCTGTCTGTCACAATCCTTTGAATTGGTTGTGGGGAAAATGCACTGTTTAGGAAAAGCTTTAACATTTTAACAGTGATAATTTGTTAATTTCTGGGCTGATTTTGCTGTCTGGGAGAAACTCCTGAAACCAGTGGGAATTGTGCCTGCTTTGGGACACAGCAGTCCATAGGAAAGGGCATATTTTTTGGTTTTATTCTGCATATTTGCATAAAACATGCGAACAGCTGAATTTAGACCCTTGGGTAGACACTGAGTTGCCTGGTGGTACTTGCAGCAATTTCAACAGAGTAGGTGTGCAACCAGCACTGACCTAACTGCTGCTTCAGTGCAGGTGGAAAGGAATCCTCAAGCCTGAGTGCTCCATAATGCTAACGATGTTGTTGCAAAGGGCACCTTGCCAGAGCAATATGCTGCCTCACTCACTTCAAGGACAAAGTATCCTGTGCCAGCCTTTCTCCTGGAAAATTAGAAGAGCAGAAAAGTGAAAGGGAATTTGCTCCATTGGGAAATACCCTCCTCTCATCTGAGGAAAGGCCATCTAGTGTTATTTTTCTGTGATGAATGACTGGACTGTTATTCATGTCAGTCTTGTCTGCTTCTCTATTTCCTTGTGATGCAATTAGGAAAATACTCATTTGCCTAAGAGGAGGTTTGTGCCTTGAGTGCTGTGAACTCTTACAAACACGATCATGTTTTCACAGGTATAAACATAGAAATGACATCAAGCATTTGAATAATTCCGCTGCTGCTGGCTGAACTGCACAAGACTAAGGCAGCTAAAAATGTTTGCAACTTGGGATTTCTTTTTCCAGGGGTGTGATGTTGAGGGAAAAGAATAAATGGCATCTCCTTTAAATCTTCTAGTAAATGCTCTAGAAGAAAGGCAGTGTGTTCTTTGCCATGATCACATAGCCATGGTCAATGGTTGACTTCAGCGTGGAAGCTCTGCACATGCCCATGCTCTAAGAAATGTTTGGCAGGTTTTTAACAGGCTAGGCAAAGTCATTCGTAAAATTTACTATAGACAATAAATTTATTGATGTAAAATAGGTTTGCAAGGTTATCACTGGAGAACAGGACTCATTGTTTGGTACTTGGCTAGTAAACGTGGCCAACTTGATGTGTCTTTGTATCTCTGTGTAGAGGAGGTAACTGTTACACACTCCAGCACAGCAGAAAGGAAAGATGTAACTTCAGTACAGTTAGATGGACAACTGCTGAAGAAAATCACTTAGGTCGTTATAACATTCCTGTCAATATTTAAGTAATTTAATCTCCACTACCTTGGAGTTTACTGTATGAGGAGAGGAGGAGATGAGAGAAGGCTAACAAAACCAACCAGCTAAAATCTTCAAAGAATCATATAATGGCTCGAGTTGGAAGGGACCCCAAAGGTCATCTAGTCCCCAAAAGGACATCCTCAACTAGATCAGATTACCCAGAGCCTTGTCCAGTCTCACCTTGGATATCTTCAGGGATGGGGCCTCATCTACTTCCCTGGGCAACCTGTTCCAGGGTTAAACCCCCCTCCCACTAAACAACTTCTTCCTAGCATCCAATTTAATTCTGCCCTTCTCTAATTTGAAACCCTTGCCCCTTGTCCTATCACTCCAGGCCTTTGTAAATGGTCCCTCTTCAAAATTCTTGTAGCCCCCTGCTATCAGGTCCCCCTGGAACCTTCTCTTCTCCAGGCTGAACAATCCCAGCTCCCTCAGCCTGTCCTTGTAGGAGAAGTGCTCCAGCCTCTTGACTATTTTCACAGCCTCCTCTTGAACCGGCTCCATCAGATCCATGTCCTTCCTGTATTGAAGCCTTCAGAGCTGGATTCAGTACTCCACATCTGCTCTATATGGACTGTCTTACAGTTACAGAACTGATCATGTAGAAGTGTAAGAAAGCAGAGCACCGAGACACTGCCTCTGGGCATGGTTATAATGCAAATAATAGCAGCAAGAAGAGTCAGATACGGGTTGACTCTGCATTTTCGCTCTGGGGCATCTATGTAAACGTGAGAAATGCTAGCTAACGAAGCATGCAGGAACCCAAAGAATCCAACTCATGCAGAATAGAAGCTGTCAAGAAGGTGGTGCAATATTACCATAGTTCCTGTTTCTTTGGCTTTCGTAACAAGTATCAGATACACGCGGAAGTTTTCCTTACAATAAAGTTGCGTGAACTAAGAAGTAGTATCAGATTGCTGCATCTGGCTTAGCTTTAGAAGTGGAAATATAGTAACAGGATAAATGAAAGGGCCACCCACAATAAAGTGTGGGTGACCAGTATAAGAAGGAAAAAAAAATATCTTGAATGGCTATTTATTCTAAAGGCTGTTACAAGGAAACTGCTTTCAGTCTGATGTAGTGCCAAGCACAGAGGATTAAAATTTTAATGACTTTTTGTTATCAACATCCAAGACATCCAGTAACAAAGAAGAGATCCCATAATTCTACATAAAGGATGTTTTCATGCAAGAGAGTGCTTGACAATATAAGTTCACAAGATAAGGTAAAACATGGCAGGGAAGAGGTTAAATATGAGTCTCATCTGCAGAACAGCTTATTTTCAGGATGGAGGGCAGATTTATAGTCAATGCAGCATTAAAAGCACCTCCGTTATGAGGAGAGGCTGAGGGAGCTGGGGCTCTTCAGCTTAGAGAAGAGGAGGTTGAGGGGTGAACTCATTCATGTCTCTAAATATGAGAAGGGTGGGTGTCAGGAGGATGGAGCCAGGCTCTCCTCAAGGTCATCTGGTGCCAGGACAAGGGGCAATGGATACAGGCTGGAACAGAGGAGGTTCCATATCAATATCAGAAAGAACTTCTTCCCAGGGAGGGCAGTGGAGCATTGGAACAGACTGTCCAGGGGGGTTGTGGAGTCTCCTTCTCTGAAGACATTCCAGACCCTCCTGGATGTGTTCCTCTGCGACTTGGTCTGGGTGATCCTGCTGTGGCAGGGAGATTGGACTGGATGATCTTTCAAGGTCCCTTCCAATCCCTAATGATTCTATGATTCTATGCCAATGACTGGAGTAAGATAATGTCTGTGTTGGTTTCTTTAGATTTTATTTCTTTCAATGGAGCCTCTATCAAGAAATTACTAGTGGACCTGAGTCTGGGGGGTTTTTTTCTTCCTTTTTTCCCTCTCTATGACAGTAGGCAATTTTTCTATGAAATATGTCTTTTAAATGGTATTGTCCTGCCCCTTCTCTGGTATGGTTCCTACCACTGAAAAAGTATTGCTTGAACATAGAAAGGGATTCATGAGATTGAGAAGAGGATGCAATCAGAGCACAACATCTGGAGTTAAAGTTGGTCCCTCACTGGCTATTGCTAACTAGAATTAGGCGCAGTTCCTACCAGCTCAGGGACTGCAGACATTGCTGTAGTCTGAAGCCACCATGGTCTTGCCTCCTGGACTGCATGTTCTCAGCTCTCCCTTCTGAGAATTGGGGCCTGGGTTTGTTTGAATTAATAGTGAAGTCATTACACTCTGTAAATATGTTAGTGTTCATCTGGTTCTACTCACAAGTGGTTCTTGCCTTGCCGTGTTGTTCCTGTTTTTTTGTTTGTGCAAAATTAACCAGGAGCTTTTAAAAAGAAAAGGGAGAAAAGAGTAAATAGTGTTGAAACCTTGATTGCTGTGTTGTTTACCACAGGCTGAAGCTGCTGGGTAGGCAGCCGTAACTTAATAATATAATAAGAATACAATGATTTATTTAAAGATGCTGTTAGAGGTCCTTTCTTTTTCTGCCATCTTTGGCCTCCTTTGAGTAAAGTGTGATAATTTGCCTTAATAGCCTTATGGTTTGTCCCTGTGCTCTGCCCGAGAAGTCAGCTGAAGTGCAATATGATTCTAACCACAGAGGTTGCCCGTACCCCCAGGGGGCTGTGACCAAGTTCCCCTTTCCCAGGACAGCTGCTCTTTTGCAGGTAGTCCAACTGGAGCCCTAGTGACTCCTTGTACAACCATAACTGCTGCTAGAACAAGTCAGGGTGAGGAGCTGCTCTCTTGCATTGTAATTCTTCCTGTTGTTCTGAAAAGCCCCCAGCTGAATTATTGACTTGTCCTGTTTCTCAGTTTTACTCATGCAGCTCAAATATTAGAACTGCAGAAATAGAACCTTTCAAATTTTCCTAGTTGTCAAAACATGAGCTTCTGTGGCCACATCTCTGAGTTCTCTGTGGTGCCTGACACTAGAGAGTGGGAGTTGCTACAGGTACCCTGGCATTGTTAGTTCTGATATTAAGGCTGGTCTAACTTATTTCTGATGTCTGATTTAGATTTTCTCATGGTGCTTTAAAGGACTTGGTCCTCTCTGCTCCCCTCAGAATGGGGTAGTCACAGTCCTTGCATTGCTGAGGGTCTCATAGAGCAGGAAAAGAGGGGAGATGGCAGCAGTGGGTTTTGATGCCTACAGAAAGAACTGAGGATTGAAAGAGGCCTATGAACCAGGTGTTCTCACAGAGATGACCATCAGGGAGGCAAACAGTAATGCTGACTTTGAGTAACAGTGTTAGTTTGCAGTCAGCAGTCTGCTGAGCTGGAGACTGCGGTTCATCCTCCTCAGACATACAGCATCTGGCTGTCTCTCCAGCTGACACGAACTTGTGTTTCCAAGGCTGTCCCTTTTCATTGTGAGGGCCAGAGAAACTATATTTTGATTGCTGATGTCTTAAACGCTCTGTGTTCTGCATTGTAAAGTGTATTCTGCAAGGGTCATTTCCAGGGTGAGGACCACAGATGCTGCACAAGTGTTGATAACCTGGAAGTCTCCTCTCTCCAGGCGCCTCTCATTTTTCCTGCCATGAACATATTCTTGCAGAGATGGCTCCAATAAAAGATTCTCCTTGAAATTACATCATGATTTGAGGCTGTTCAGACCCAGATGCAGAACAGTAACTTACCTACAGTTCCCAGCAGTATTATTCTACTGCCAACCACAATCTCTGAGTGTCTACCTGTGTTTAATGCCTGATGCTGTGTGATAATCCGATAACTCTTTTCATCTGAATGATATTCTTAGATTAATAAAACCCCTCCATACTTCTAGAGAAAGTAGATCCAGAGTGAAACCTAGTTTTGGCAACCCAGTCTTCATCCGTTGCAGCAAAAACATTGATCAAAACGCCAGAAGAATCTCACTTGGGAACAGACCATAATTAGCTAATTAGAAGCAAACCTCAAAAGCAAAACCATTAGAAAGGGATGGGGAAAAGACAGAGATCAAAGGATGCTGAGAAGCAACACAGAACAAAGTGTGTCTCAACAAATCTTCATCCTTCGAGCAGTCTTTGTTGATGCATTCAAAAATGACCTAGAAATTAAGACGTGGAGGTTCCATGTCAAATAGATTTAGCACTGCATTGTTGACTGAGAAGATTACCTAACATTGTTTTGATGCTCTCTGTTGTAATGCTGCTGGTGGTGGTTCACCAGACAATATGAATCAGAGAGTCCATAAATTTGGGGTCAAACTGACTGTTCCACAAAGTTTTGAATCTTCTTTAATCATGTCTTGGGTAAGTTACCAGTTGCATGAGTTCTACCTCTTTCAAAACCAAGTAGTACATTAGGCTCATGGTCTATCCAAATGTTGAGAATGAACTGCTATGTAGTGGTACAAGGCAGGGAGGGAAATCTCGAGCACCTGAGTACATGCATGGTGCAAGAGTCAGGAAATATAGTGTGTGCTTCCTTTGAGGCAGAGAGTGGTTCTGCATCCAGTTGGTGTCCACTGACCAGTGGTGTCCTCCAGGGTTCAGTACTGGAACGCTGTTGAACATCTTGACTGATGACCTGAATGAGGGAATCAAATCTATCCTTAGTAAATTCGTGGGTGACACCAAGATAGGGGAGAGTGTCAATCTGCTGGAGGGGAGGAAGATGCTGCAGAGAGATCTGCACAGATTAGGTCAACAGGCAGAGGCCAACAGGATGAAGTTTAACAGGCCAAAGGGCAGGGTCCTACACTTTGACCACANTCCTGACCTGTATCAGAAATAGTGTGGCCAGCAGGACTAGGGATGTCGTTCTCTAACTGAAGGTGTTGAATTAGAAGTTGTTGAATAAGAGGCTCTGCTGTGGATCTAAAATGCTCATTGCAATCCACTGAGTGGCACTGGGTCACACTGCAATGAGATTCCATGAGGGAAAAGTCTTTGGAGGTATTCTGTCTGCACTGGAAGAGGCACCAGCCGGGCTGCCCAGCTCTGCCTGCAACAAGGCAACGCAGCACCAGTGTTATTTTAAGTTGTTTAACTCTTTCTGCCATACTCCTCCACTGCACAACTGCCTAGAGCTCTCAGAATGAGAGGTTTATAGCGTGATGTTTTTGTCGGGCCAAGGAAAACCTGAGTCAGGACTCGTGTGTGTCCTGCAGTCTTGTCAGTACAGAGGGACCTCATTTAAGTTTGTTTTCTGATTGTTAAGATCTGAATTTTCTTTGGCTCCAGCAAGTCATGAGAGCTGGTCTATTGCGCATTGTAGAAATGTTCTTCCCCTGGTGGTCTAGCAGCGGGTTGAGTATGACTTTGAAACATGAATATTTATTTGCTTAATAACACAGGCTTCTGGGGTCATTAGCCACACAGTGTGAAGCGATAGTCTTCGTAGACTACAGATACAGATCCATGTTGTATCCCTCTGTGAATCAGACGTCATAAACAGCAGTGTTATAAGTTGAAGCATTAAAAGTAAGTTACTGCTAGAAGAAACTGCCTGTGCTAATGTAGAGGTGGAGAAATGATGCTTCGTTCTTCTGGGCCTGGCAGAGAAGCGGGTCAAAGGTTTATTGTTTTAAAAAGAAGGAGGTTTGGTGAGAAAAATTTGAATCATTAAACTTGTCATGGCAACTGAAAGGAGTAAATCTATTTCATTTCAACTACTGTGAGGTTTGCTTTCAGGAATAATGTGTGCCACAGCAGTCACTGAGAGCTGAGAGTTTCTGGTGAGATCAGTCTGAGACAGGATCCATGTCTGGAGCTGTCTGGGAGCACAGCGTGACTTCCTCCATGGGATAAATCAACCACGGCTTTTTGCTCATGCACAGCGAGATCCCTCGCTATCGTCTATACTGGTGTTGAGCTAAGAATAGAAAAAAGCAACATCAGCATTGCTGTGGGAAAACTGCATTGCTCCAGATGGCTGCTGATAAACTCTTCTCGTTTGTGATTAAAACCAAAATAATAGTAAATGAGGGTCATTTCCCATCCACTTCTTAATGTACATGTTGGCTTAGCAGCTAGGAGAAAGTCTGGCTGAAGGTTGTCTGTTAGACACGGATTTGTCTGCAGCGAGGAGGACAAATTCTGGAGGAACTATGAGAAAGAAGTTTAATGGCCTCTCAGGGAAAAAACCAACTCACCAGAAGTTGAGAGTTTTGTTGGCTGGTTGGTTTGATTATTAAAAAGCTTTGATTTCTGCTCCCCCCACAACCCCACCCCCACTCCTCTGTTTCGCTTTCTCACATTTCAGGAGCTCTGAATGAAGAGCTCTCATTTCCATTGTTAGAAGAGTTTGTATCCTGTTGAGGTCCTAGATCATCACTCTATCGCCACAGAGGTGAGTGGGACAAATCCCACGTGATGTTGTCATCCAGCTCCTCTGCAGACCACATGTTGTGTGCAACTGTCCCACCAATGTTGAGCTGCTAAAAGCCAAAACAAATTTGAGATTCCCAACTCAGAATCAGACCTAACGGAGGATCCAAACAGTGATTTGCACTCTTTGTAATGAACCTCGACATCAGGCTACTTGGTTAAAGCATATGCTTGTATTTCCTAATTTATTGGCATGCTTTTACTTTGGATTAACTGATTCTTCAGAGCGAGCAAGAAAAGAAACAGCAGACCTGGTATCCATATGGCCATTTTGAATGTTTGCTCTATGGGGACCAAGTCCTTGATCAGAAAGATAGCTCTGTCCTGTCAAAAGCGGGATGGGAAGAAAAGGCTCTCACCACGCCGGAGCCATTGGGTTGCTTCATCGTGCCTGATGGCTGTGGTATATTAAGCAATACTAAAGGGCAAACAAGCTCTATTGTTCATCTTTCATGTGGAGGGTGGAAACTTCTTGTCCTCTTGCCTATAGTTCAGGCCAGTTTTGATCATCCAGTAGAGGTCATGTCGGGTGGTGTCGCCGACACCC
>VZRI01009497.1:0-19019 GCA_013397515.1 Upupa epops | reverse complement strand
GGGCGGGAAAGCCATCCCCTAAAATACGGGACCCAGCTATGGGACCCCCGCTGTAGAGAACGGGCCTCATGGCCATCGGGGAGCTCAGGAAGATGTTCCCACCCTCCACTCCCCAGCACTGGGGACCTGGTATGGGGCAGCTCCACCCCCAGTGGGAGCCCCGGGCCAAGGACCCTCCATTGGTCTGGCCCTGCGGTGAGAACGGGAGCACCGCTGCTGGGGGAGCGGGGGCGCCTGCCCCGCCGGGTGCCCCCCACCTCCCGCGGCTCCTCNTGGGATGCGTTTGAGGCGGAGGGGTGTTGGTGCACAGCAACAAGGGTGGTCCCACACGGGGGGCTGGCGCTGTCCAGCTGTCACCCTGGGGACTCTAATAGGGTGGGAGGGGGTGGCAGCAGTGCCGTCTGCCGTGTCCTGGGGTGTGGGGCTGTGCTAACAGGCAGCAGCTCTGCTGGGCTGTGTCGTGCCACCCTGTGCTCTGCCATGCCATGTTGTGCCACATCGTGCTGTGCTGAGCTGTGCCACACTACACTGAGTCGTGCCGTGCCATACCGTGCGGTGCAGTGCCATGCCATGCGGAGCTGTGCAGTGCCGTCCAGCCAACAGCCCCTGTCCGGCCCCGACATTGGCCGGCGGGGAAGGGGCCCCGGCGGGGGAGGAAGCTTTGCTGCCTCCGGGGCTAGGGCCAGCGGACTGGGCCGCCCGGGTCACCGCGGGGCTGTTGGCTGCCACCGCCCTCCTGTGCTGGTGGGAAAGGCCGCGTGGGGCAGGTCTGTGGGGATAGATGGACATGGCAGGGGAGGACAGATGGGGACGGGGACATGGACACAGAATGGGGACAGCGCAGCACCAGGCAGGATTTGGCAATCCCTAGCCATTTGGTTGTCAGCCAGGGGACCGTGCAGTGGTTGGCGACACGGAGGGGGGGAACATGCTGGGAACGCCAACGGCCCCTGTGCCATGCCCTTTGCCCACTGCGGGGGGGCTGCAGTGGGGTGGTGGGACAGGCCAGTGGGGCCTCGTGCCAGGACCGTGTCCACCAGCTCCTGCTGAGCCTGTGGCCATGAGCAGAGCCGGGCATGGCTGTGGGGCCAGGCCAGGGCTGTGCTGTGTGTGCCCCTGTGCCTGAGGTGGCCCACATGTGTCCCCTGCAGCGCCCACCCTGGCACCATGCATTCGCTGGAGGAGCCTCTGGATCTCAAGCTGAGCATCTCCAAGCTGCGAGCTGCTCGTGACAAGAGGGGACCCCCTGGTCCCCGAGCCCGTGGACCCCAGCGCCCCGACACCCCACCGGCTGGGGATGGACGGGGGGGCAGCCGAGGGGCTCGCCGGGCTGTGCCGGCCTCACCATGCCCTGGCCTCCTGGCCCGCTCACGGCTGGCAGAAGTGCGGGCCAGGCGAGTGGCCACCATGCCGCTGCTCGACCTCAGCCTCTCACCCCGCTCCGGCGCTGAGTCCCCAGCTGGCAGTGCTTCGCTATCCCCCGAGCGCCAAGGTGGTGGGGACCCTCTGAGGCCCCTCACCCCCCACGTAAGTCTGGCTGTGGCCCCCCAGCGACTCGGGACAGTGCCAGGGGCTGTGGTGACACAGCACTGCCCGCATGGACACACACCTGGGGTTCTCTGTCCTGCACCCTTCCCCCCAACCCAAATGACCCCTGACCATAGTGGCCTTCCCAGGCTGGCTCCTGGTGGGGCGATTCTGTGGTGTTCTGGGGGGCAGTGGGTGATGTCTGGAGGATTCTGGGGTCTCTGGGTTACAAAGGAATGGTAGACGGCAGTGGTAGCTTTGGGGGGTTGTTTGGTTCTTGGGGTGGGGGGACAGTGTTGGTGTCTGGGGGGTCTCTGAGGGCCAGTGGATGGCTATGGGGAGTTTTGGGGCCTGTGGAGAGCAGTGCACAGCTTTGGAGGGCAGTGGGGGGTTCTTTGGTAGGTTCTAAGTCTTTGCAGAGTAGCGTAGAGGCTGTGGGAGGGTCTCTGGAGGCCAGTGGGGGGCTATGGGGGTCTCTGTCTCGCTTGGCCAGTCTCCCATCTGTGGGACTCTGCTCCAGGATTTCCAGTCCCTGCGCTATATCGATGGCCTTCCCAGCTCCTTCCAGTTCTTCTTGCCACNTGAGCTGCCTTTGCCCAAGCAGCTCGTCTGCCGCTGGTCCAAGGTCAGTGGAAGGGATTGGAGGGGTAGGGGACTGTGTGGAAGATTTGGGGGGGGCTGTGGAAGGTGATGCGGGACTGGGAGAGTACACTGGGGCATTGTGAGGTTGGAGGGGGATGGCACACATGGGCATTTTGGGTCTGGGGAGGGTAGGGGATGTGGAGCTGGAAGGCCATGGTAGAGCCTTGTGGGGCTTGGGGGGGTGGGATGTGGGTCTAGGTGGCGACTAGCAGAGAGTGGTGATTGATGATGGGGGAGCTGGGGGCTCTGCAGACATGCTGCAGGAGGTGATAGTGTGCTATGAGGGGAAGGTCTTGCTGGGCCCCCCGCCCCCTGGCTGGTCCCACTTATCCCCAGCCTCCTGCCCACAGTGCAACCAGTTCTTTGACCTCCTGCAAGACCTGGTGGACCATGTGAACGACTTCCATGTCAAACCTGAGAAGGACGCAGGGTACTGCTGCCATTGGGAGGGCTGTGCCCGCCATGGCAGGGGCTTCAATGCCAGGTAGGTAGGGGGCTCCAGGCACTAGAGACAGGGCCTTGCGAGGCTGTTCTGAGTAATTGTGGTGAGACGGAGCCCTGCAGTGGGAGGTCATCCGTCCAAGGGGAGTGGGGTTTGAGGTCCTGGTGGCTGGACGAGCTGCATGTCTGTCTCCACCACCTTGTAGCCTGGCACAAGGATCAGACAATGCCTGGGGAACTGGAGCTGATCCCCCATCCCCATGACATTGTCCCTGGCCCGGCAGGTACAAGATGCTGATCCACATCCGGACTCACACCAATGAGAAGCCACACCGCTGCCCCACCTGCAACAAGAGCTTCTCCCGCCTAGAGAACCTGAAGATCCATAACCGCTCACACACAGGTCAGTGTTTGTCCCAGGGAGGCTGACAGTGGAGTGGGAGACATGCAGCGTGGATGTGGCTGGGCGCTCTGTGTCCCCCATCCCGGCAGCCCCCATCCCTGTGCTGTCCTGCAGGCGAGAAGCCCTACATCTGCCCCTACGAAGGCTGCAACAAGCGCTACTCCAACTCCAGCGACCGCTTCAAGCACACACGCACCCACTACGTGGAGAAGCCCTACTCCTGCAAGATGCCGGGCTGCCACAAGCGCTACACTGATCCCAGCTCCCTGCGCAAGCACATCAAAGCCCATGGCCACTTCGTCTCTGCCGAGCACCCAGAGATGCCCAAGATGCAGCCACCTCCCAGGACACCACTGGGATCAGCAGAGATGCCCTATGTGAACGGGGCACAGCTCGTCATCCCCAACCCCACTGCCCTCTTCGCTCCCCCAGCCCTGCCCGCCTTGCCCATTCCTTTGGCACCAGCACCACTGGACCTCAGCGCCCTAGGCTGTGGAGCTACGGGGGCCCTGCCCGGCCCTGTCCTGCCCCTCAATGGTGGCCCCTTGAACTTGGCAAAAAGCCCACTGCTGCCCTCACCCTTTGCAGCGGGATTGGGGCTGCCTGTCCTGTCGCTGCTGGCCGGCGGGGCAAAGGATGAGAGTGAGAAGGGTGGTGGGGTTGAAGGGCGGCTGCCCAAGGCAGGCAAAGGGTCAGAGAGTCACAAGGAGAGGGGCGAAAGGACGGAGCCGGGGCGACTGCGAGCCCCTCCTGAGAGCTTGGCGCTGTTGCCAGGGGCTGTGCTTGACCTCTCGGCTGGCGTCAGCTCAGGGGGCAGCCCCGAGGCACTGCCCCCAGGGTGGGTGCTCATACCCCCTGGCTCCCTGCTGCTCAAACCTGCTGCTGTCAACTGAGGGGCACGACGATGCCCAAGGCCAGCTGCTGGCCCAGTGGGCAGATCTCACTCCCTGGGGATGGGGGGCACTGATCCCTCCTCTCCTGCTGCCCCTCCAGCCCCCTAGCCCCGGCGGGGCCTTGCTCATGCTTTTAGCCATCACGAAAGAAGAACGGACTCTTCTGAGAAAAGCAATAATCCTGCAGTGGCCAGAGCTGGTGGCGACCCCGTGCCAGGGCAGCCCGAGGGCAGGTGCGGTTGTGGGGTTCCCCCTGTGTCCCCCAGCCTGGGCAGCTGGATATGCCGCTATTTATTTTTCTACTAGCCCCCTGCTACGACAAGGCCCTGCTTGGGCCCATCTGCTGCCACCGACTCAGCATCTCCCTGCCCGGTGCTGGCATCCCACCACAGGGACAGCAGTGTCAGCTCAGGGACTCAGATACGCCCAGCTGAGCTATCCAGCCCCGCCTAGCTTGCATGGCCACAAGCAGCACCATGGCTATGGCATCAGTGCCAGGCCCAGCTGGCTGGGCACGCGCCGGCCAGTGCCTGCCTGCATTCCTCTCAACCTTGCCCACTCTCCTGCCTTTGCCACCTCCCCGGCCCCTCCCCATGACAAGGCACACAGCTGTGTGCTGCTCACAGTGCCATCTCTGTGCCGGGGCAGAGCTACCCTGTTTAGCTATGTCCATACCTAACCGTGTTCCGCCAATAAGTGCGGGCAGGGCTCTGGGCAAGGACCCCTGGCAAGTCCCCTCAGACCATGGCACAGCGCTGGGGCGGGCAGGACATGGCTGTGGTGCCAGGAGTGGGCAGCATGCCCAGCTTGGGCACAGAGCTTAGAGCCTCCCCGGCACCTGCTGGGGTGGGAGTCCCGTGTTGTTCTTGATCAGAAGTGGCAAAGGGTGGTGCGTCTCACTGATCACCCCCTGCCTGCTGGAGGGACCCCTGGCCACACTATGCAGGGAGCTGGTCTCCCTGCCTTTGCCCGGTGCTCTTCCTGCCCCAGCATGGCTGTGGGCCCCGACCAGGCCACTGCGGCCGGTGAACGTGTACATCTCCTCGCTCCTGCATCCGTTTGTTGTTGCACATTCCAGGACATCAGTATTTTAACGGTCTCGAAGTGCCTTTCTATCGTAGTTTCTGGGTTGTTTTTATTTTCCTCCTGTCGGGCTCCATCGCTGTTAGCGTAGCGTTTCAGGACTGCAGAAGTACGAGATAAGCTAACAACTATAACACTACATTCCTCCAGGGGAGAGGAAGTTTATTAAGGAAACAATAAAGTGAAGTTGAAGTAAAAGTTTTTGTTCTGGTCTGGTGATGGCAGTGAGAGGCCTGCAGTGGGAACAAAGAGGTGCTGGAGGTACTGGGTGCTGTCCCAAGGTCATGGCTGGCTGTGCTCTACACCCCAGCATTACCCACACTGCTGGCTGGGCAGCCCTGGCACCACTGAAGCCTTGACAATGGTGTTCAGGACAAGCCCCAGCCCAACCAGAGTTGTGTGCCCCTACAGCCTCTCATCCCGACCCACTGTGGCAGAATGGCCCAGAGATCCTGGCAATCCCGTGGTGCAGGGTCAGATGCACCTGTGTACTCAGACCAAAGGCACCTGAAGCCACAACAAAAATACCTCCCCAAGTGCCACTTGAGCCCTGGTAGCCCTCAGTGCCCTAGGGATACCCCTTTCTTTACCAGCTGCCCCCTTCCTTCTCTCCCAGTCCCTCACAGAAGCAAGTCACCTCTCTGACCCGAGGGCATGGAGCAGCCAGGCCAGGCACTGGAGGACACAGCGTTTATTTGCTACCTATAAGTTAGGGGTGGAGGGACAGGGGATGTGGGGGTGGCAGTAGTCACGTCTCGCCTTTCTGTCCCTTTTCCTTCTCAGCTTTGGCCTGAATGCGCAGCTCCTCATCCAGCCGCTCCTTGGCTCTCACCACCTGTTGGACACAGGGACAGGGTGACACAAGGAGATGGGGCTGCCCCCTCCCCTCCCACTGAAGCTCTACCTCTCCCCAGCCCCAGGTAGAGAGAGGTGCTAGGGCAGAACTCCTCCCCCATGTCCTCTGCTCACCTTGGACTGGAGGTAGAGCGAGCCTCCCACTGCCTTGTCATTCACCTTGAACAAGTGGTCGTAGTTCTGCCCAAAAGAAGCTCCCAGTCAGATCCATCCCCTCTGCTCTCGCTGGCATCAAACCCTGTGGCTCTGCCTGACTCCACAATTCTGGTCAGATGCATCCAGTTAGCCCACATCCCCTTTGCCAAGCAGCAAACGCCAGGGCTGAACCTGCCAGCTGCTAATGCCCATGAGCTGTTGACATGCTCCTCTAGCTGGGGCAGGAAACCTCCAAGTGGTTTAACAGGGCCACACTGCCACCAGGGTCTAGCCCCTGTACCAGGTAGCAACCATAGACAGGGCCAAGTTCTGCTGGCACTATCTGTCCCCAGCTCTGAGGGAGCCTCTACCTTCTGGATCTCCTCTGGGTTGAGGTTTGAGACATTGAGGATCTGCTGAGCTTCCTGGAGGCTGATGCCGGTGATCCGGGAGGCAGCAGCAGACTGGGGCCTCTCCGAGCGTCCTCGTGCATCTGCTGCTGCGCGGCTCGCTGCCCAGAGACACCAAGGGTGTGAGTCCACCCCCCACTGGTCCCCCATGGAGATTTCCAGGCCACCAAGTCAGGCCCCTAGACCACTTTTGGGCTGGGGCTATTGTGTCCTGAGAGGCTTATTCCCCTCTACCCTTTGGGGCTGCCGGGATGTCATGGAGCCTGGCCAGCTCTAGGCTGGTGCATGGGATGGCTGCTGGGAGCTGGACTGAGTGTAAACACCATCAGCTTGGCCCCAGGATGCGGGTACTGACTGTTCTCCTGTGACAAACCTGGCAGTGTACCCTCCCACACACAGCTCTGGGGGACAAGGAGCACAGGGTGCCCTTGGGCAGGAGTTGGGGGGTGGGGGGTTACGTGGTGCCCAGTGCTGTGGGCACAGAGGGAGCAGCACCCTGGGCCAGGGTGGGCAGCTTGGTTCGTACCTGCTAGCTCCTGGCGCAGCGCCCGCATGAAGGCCCGTCCGACCACCTGGGCCCCCACAAGAATGATCTGTGCCAGGTACTTGGCCTGCGAGGACAGCCCGCTGTCACAGCTAACCGGAGCCTGCCGGAGTCTTGTCCCCACTAAAACCAACTCTCTCGCACCTCCACCGCCATT
Organism: Upupa epops; assembly: GCA_013397515.1. Taxonomy (NCBI): domain Eukaryota; kingdom Metazoa; phylum Chordata; class Aves; order Bucerotiformes; family Upupidae; genus Upupa; species Upupa epops. The sequence continues at coordinate 11,929 of VZRI01009497.1, read as the reverse complement.
CCCTCTCCACCATTCTCCTCTCCACCGCCATTCCCCGCCTCCCCGGCGCCTGTCCCTCCGCCCCGGGGCCTTGCCCGACCCAGTCCTCCACCTCCACGGGCCTGGTCCTCGCTGTCCCGGGTCCTGTCAGTTCCCGTCTCCGTACCCCCGCCCCGACGTCCTGCCCCGGGGCTGCTTCCCTGCCCACCGCCCCCTCTCACCATGTTCCCGCCGCCGTTTCCGCCGCGGCGGGTCACTGGGTCAAGGAGCGAAGGTCACAGCGGCCACCGAGACGGCGGCGCGGGGCGGACAGCCCGCACGCCCTCCCACAGCGCCCCCTGGTGGCCGAGGAGGTCTGACCATCGGGGCCGGGGCCGCGGTCGACCTGTGGGCGCCTATCCCCGCCCCTCCCCGCCTCCCCGCAGGCTCTGGTCTTTCCCCCGATCCCGGCCCGCAATCACGGCAAGAGGCGGATGCTGGTGCAGCGGCTTTAATAGCGGGGCCTGCCCGCGGCACTGCTGGGCTTGGGGTGAGGCCTGGTTCAGCCCCCCCGAGCCTTCGTCGGGTCTCCTTTCCTTCTTTTCCTTCCTCCCGTTTTTGGTCCTCCCTGCAGGGGGCCACCGGGACCCGGCCTAGTCCTGCGGGAGGCACAGCGGCAGTAAGGGTCGCGGTGATGGGCTGCTGGCCCCGGGAACCCTGGGTGTCCCTCCCCGCACCTACCCACTCGTCCTCATCCACTCCCTCGAAGGAGTCTTGGGGCAGCGGGTCGTCCCTGTTGCCCAACCGAGCCACCATGGCACTCAGGAGCTGCAGGAGGCAGAACAGAGCCGTAGGGTTTACCGTAGCCCCCTGCCCGCGGGAGGGTGGTCCCGAGTGCCTCAGCACCCACCTCTTCCTTCTTCTGTTCATCAGACTTCTCCTGCAGGTACACGGATGCAGGGACGAACTTCCGCGCTGGAGCCTCCTTGGGGGCCTCACTCACTGGGCGAGCCATGTAGCAGGGTGGTTTTGCCCCACATCTCACACCCAGCCACCCCTACATTTGTCCCCGGGAGCCTCGTCGTGCCCCCTTGCACCCACTCACCTGGCTTCATGCTGGCTGGGCACAGGCTGATGCGGCGCTGCTGTCTGTCCTCACCTGCCAGCCAGGCGCTGCCACTGAGGGCGGGCTCCCACCAGACCCGGGTGGGAGGATAGATATCATCCTGGAAATACTCCTTCTGTGGGGAGAGGGGTGTGAGGGGACATCCCTCACTTTCTTCACCACCCCAAACGTGGCTGGGATCCCACTGCCTACCTTGACACGAGGCACGTGGAAAGCTATGGGCTCAAGGGTGCTCTGCCCGAGGCGCAGTGCCCGGGCAACCTCCACCTCCTGCACCTCACACACCGTTTTGGGCAGGAAGACGATGCCCTGGTGAGGTGGAGATGTGAGTGTGTCCTGCCTTAGGGCTGGCGGGGGGCACAGAAAGGCAGCAGGGCCCTGGTTGGCCCTTTGTTACCTTGTGAGGTTCGCTGGAGGTGAAGCTGTTGCACTCAAGGAAATAGGGGGGCTCTGGTGTCACCTCGTAGAGGAAGACTCTGGTGTCACCCTGGGGATTGACCAAGATGGTAGCTGGCTAGAGGGCTGTGTGGAGGTTGGTAGCCCCACATTTTTGTGGGGGGCAAACCTTCACCTTGCCCGTGAGGAAGACAACACCGATATCCTCGTCATAGAAGGGCAGGAGAGTGGAAGGAGCCATGTCAAGGCCAAGGACAGACAAGGGTCCCTCAGACAGAGACTGTGCACAGTACAGGAGAATCCTCCTTTCGCTGCGGCTGCAGGAGAGTGACAATGGAGTGGATAAGCATGGTGTCCCTTGGGGACCTCTGTTCTAGCATGCATCCCTCTTTTTTACCTATCAAAGCCAGATACCAGGAGGTAGTCACCATGGCAAACCCAAACCAAGCGTGCTCCACGTCCACCTTCTGGACCAGGTCCCTCCTGTGTGGGTTGAAGGTCACTTTGGCTGCCCCGAGGATAGCTGGGGCTGCAGGTAGATGCCTGCAGCGAGGTGGAAACCAGGCTGTCCCCACCACCATGGTGGTACCTGTTGAGGCTGAGGGCTGTGCCGGGGCTCATACAGCCGTAGCCAGGTGTCCTTGCTCACTGTTGCCAGCTTCTTCCCATCAGGACTCCAAGCCAGGCTGAAGATCTGGGAAGGGTGATTTTGTGTGCCTGGCCAAACCTGCCCCTTGGGTGTCCCCAAACATGTCATCTCTTACCTGTTCTGTGTGTCCCAGCAGCTGCAGGGCTTCCTGCCCAGTGCTTAACTCCCAGATCCGCACAGTCATATCATAGGAGGAGGAAACCAGGAGATTGGATGCCACAGGGTGGAAGCGGATGGAGTAGATCTTCTCTGTGTGACCTGATAAGGGCGAGCATTGCCTGGCCATCCCCACCTCTGTCGTAATGGGGAGACAGGTGGGCTGGCCCATCATCAGTGCAGCGTGCCTGCTCTGCCTCCCCACATGCCCCTCACCTCGGAGGACAGTGTCAGGCTCCTGCAGTGTCTCCTGCAGCCCTCCCTCAGGGATCTGCCACAGCCGGATCTTGGCGTCCTCACCCGCTGCAGCACCACAACAGCAGACACTGGTTAATGCGGTAATCTGGTGCCCCCAGTGCCTGGGCTAACGGCGTGCTCCCCTGGGATGGCTCAGGGAATGGCTCACGTACCCACAGCAAGACGGTGTGGGTTGAAGGGGTCCCAGGAGAGGTCGGCCACTGCCGAGCCGTTCTGGATGGTGGGAATGGCCGCGTCAGGGAGGCGCCCAGGCTTGGAGAGCTGTAGGCAACAGCCAAAGGGTCACTTGCACTTCACTAGCTGGAGCTGTGCCAGCCACTGTACTGCGCTGGGGGTACCTCAAGGACAGCAATCTGGCCGCCAGCAGAAAGCAGGGGCAGGGCAACGCGCTGGTGGTTGGCACAGAAGCCGTCACACTCGCCCGGCGTGGTGAGGCTGTGCCCACGCAGATTGGTGAGGTGGGTGTCGCGGTGCAGCACCCGGCCCTGCGTGTGCCTGAAGCGAGAGCTGGGCCCTGACATGGACAGGGAACAAGTGAGTGCCCTGGGTGTACCCCCTGGCATGGGGACACTGAGCCCATCCCGCCACCTGCTCACCCAAAATGCTCTGCAGTGACTTCTGGCTGGCGCTGCTGGCAAAGCCGCTGGAGGGCCCAGTGCTGGCTGAGAGGGAGGTGGCTGTGCTGCTTGGAGAGGCCAGAGAGGATGGCGAGGAGTAGCCACTGCCCTCCTACAGAAGAAAGTGCAGGTGGGCAGGGGTGCTGCTGTCCCAGCCCTTCCCCTTCCCTGTAGCATGCAGGTGGTGCCGTTTGACCCTCTAGCACCCAGTGCTCACGCTCTGGTCAGCATCAGTGAGACCGGTGTAGGTGGGGCTGGTGTTGGTTGTCTGCAGCTGGGTGCTGGCGATGGTCGGGGAGGTGAAGATTTCTGTGGGTCTCCTCGCAGGGTGCAGGCTCACCCTCCTCACCTGCTAGCAGGCAGAGTGGTGGGCAAGGGATAGCCCTTGGTAATGCCATTGACAAGGGCAACCCCCCCGGTGACACTGACCTGCTGGTTGTTCCCTGCCCACCAGGCCTGGGCATCGGTGGCTGGCAGTGTCCCAACACAGTCAGGGAACAGATCCTCATGGAATTCCTGCATGGACTGCAGGCAACAGCACAGGGCGAGGTGGCTGTCCCTGGAACCTCACAGCCAGCTAGCACTGCGTCAGCTGGGACTCCCCAGGCTCTCCCTGGTACCCCCAATTGAGGACCCCATCCCCAAGAGCTGTGTGCCAAGGCTTGTAGGAGTCAGATGCTGCCTCATTCAGCCCTGCATGCAGTCAGTACCCCAAACAGCACCCAGTACCCAAACAGCACCCAGTCTGAATCTTTAAGCAGCCCGTGTGCCAAACTCCTGCCTCCGGCACCCAGACTCTGCTACCCAGCATCCAAATTCCAACTACTTTAAGCTGCTTCAAGCACCTGGCATTAAGGATCTGGCACTCAGCACTCATTACGCAACAGCACGCAGCAGGTAGCACTCAGCAGGTAGCACCCAGCTGTCAGCACACATGCTCCAGCACCCAGCAACTTGCACGCAGCTCCCTTCTGTCCCCAGGCTGGGGATCCACCCCCACCCTGCTGCCCTTTGTTACACAGTGCCACCACAGAGTCCCCTGTGAGATGGTACCAGGTGATGCAGTGCCACACGCAGCCCCCTCTTACCTTGCGTGGCACCACATAGCTGATGGGGATGAGGGCACTGGCAGTGAGCTGCAGGATACGCAGCACCTCACAGGCCATGACGTCCAGCGCCAGGCGTGGCACAGCAGCCAAGCCCCGCGTGCTGCCTTCCATCCGGCACAGGTTCACTGGGGGCAGGCAGGATGGCCATGGGTCAAGTGGCTTGGGAAGGGATCAGGACCACAGGACCCAACTGTGGGACCATCCATTTTACCTTGGGTGAGTGCCAGCTGCGTGGGTGCCACCTCAAAGCAGTACAGGACGTTTTCTCCCTGGGTGAGAGGCAGTGGGGACAGGGCAGGAGATGAGCACCGTGCTGCACCCACTTGAACCCCCATACATCCCACTGAACTTTGCTACACTCTTCTGCATCCCAGTGCACCCTCTTGCACCCCACTACACCTCGCTGTACCCACAGGCACCCTGCTGTAACACACTACATCCTCCTGTACACCACAACACCCATCCACACCTCACTGCACCTCCCCACCGGCACCTTGCCACAGCCTCCTGTGCACCCACATGTACCCCACTGCACCTTGCTATTCTCCCCTGCACCCTTCTGCATCCCTCCGTACCCCACAACACTCCACCCCACCACACAGTGCTGTGGGACCTACCTTGCCTGCCAGCACCAGCAGCCCAGTGTCAGCATCATACAGTGGGATGGCTACCCTGTGAAGGAAGGTAGGTGCTGATCAAGGGCACCCACTGGCACAGCACCCTGATGGCCATAGGACAGCCTGCTGCCAGCCCTGCAACCAGCATTGGCACCTGGCCACACTTGGGGAAGTCACTGGTGCCTGTGGGGAGCCCTGAGGCCAGCAGGGCTGGCTGGGCCAGTTCAGAGTGAGTGTGTGGCACACCCTGGCACCGTGCCTGCCTCATCCAGCACCTCCTGTGCCAACCAGACCCGGGAGTACTGTGGTCCAGGCCCTGCCAACTGCAGTATGTCCCTGCTCCTTGTCCCACACTTCATCTATATCTGTGGTTGTGGGGTGCTGAGTGGCTGGAGGATGGCAATGCTGGCGGGATGCTGGGTTCATTGTGCCCATCTGCTTTTGGCACAGTGTTGGTGAACACCAATGAGGTGGCCTGTCTGAGGTCACTGTCAGTAGGGCTACTGCCACTGTCTGGCACTGGGCACAGCTCTGCCATCACCAGAGTATGGCAGCAGCTCTGTGAGGGCCACCCAAGGTCCCCCTGACTCCAGCTGGGTCTCTGGGTACACTGGATAAGGGGGACCCTGCCAGTGCCAAGGATGCTCAGGGGTCTGGGGGTGCTGGGGATGCCAGAAGCTCCAGAAGTCCTGGGGGCCCCAGGGGTCCTTGATGACTCTGGGGGCTCCCAGAGCTGCTGAGGAGTCCTGGAGTCTTGCAAGTCCTGGGCGTCTTGGAACTGCTCGTGCCTCGGAGGGTACTGGGGCTGCCAGGGGTCCGGAGAGGTCTCAGGCTCTATGACTCTGGGGGTCCCTGAGCTCCTGGGGGGGGCCCTGGAGCTGCGAGGGATGTTGTGGGTGTCGGCACAGAGGTCCCCGTCGCTGGGGGTCCCCGCGGCGCCCTATAACCGGGGGAGGGAGGGGGGCGGCGGCCCACGGGCCCGTTTGACCATCCGGGGGTCTCGCCCCGCCGAGGGGCCCCAGGTGCGCGGAGGGCGGGGCTTCAGGGGGCGGTAATGCCCCGCCTCCCCGCCCTGCGGACACAGCCAATGGGGAAGCGGCGCGAGGGCAGGCCCAGCCCTGCTCCCTTAAAGGCGCCTCCCCCCGCGCGCGGCGCAACCAGAAAGGAGCGGTCGCCATGGAGTGAGCGGCGGGGGCAGGCGGGGAGCGGCCGGGTCCGCGGTGAGTGCCGGGCGGTCCCTGGCGGGGCAGCGTGGGCTCGGGGAGTGGCGGGGCGGGTGTCTCCGCTGGGCTGTAGAGAGGCTACTCATGGAGAACGCGGAGCTCGAGGGTGCTTTAGCCGGGCACGGGGCGCTCCGGGCCGTCTGCGGTGCCGGTAACAGGGTTCGGCGTGTCCCAGCCCACCCTCGGCCGAGCTGGGACAGTTCTGTGCCCGGTCCTGAGTCGGGGACGGGCAGCCACTTGGCCCCGGCCCCTGTCCTGGTATGCAGGGGTCTGGGCCTGGTGCTGCTCCCGCCGCGGGGAGGGCAGGGCTGTGGCCGGGGTGTAGCCCTGCACTCCTCAGTCAGGGTTGGGGGCTGTGAGCCCCGACCCCGGTAGAGGGACTGCAGGGCCCCCACAGACCCCGGCTCAGCCACCTTTACCCCGTCTCAGCAGACGTGGCAACAGGGCTTTTCCTATGGGTCAGCAGAGGTAGCAGCTGCTGGCAGCAGGTACCACCACCACCTCAGCTGAGAGCTGGGGCACGGTGAGTCCTGCTTGTCCTTAGGGTCTGACCTGCCATGGGGCTGTGCAGGGTTGTTGGGTAGTGCCGGTCAGGGTTCCCCCTTGGCTAGCACAGAGGGGTAGGTGCCAGCAGGGCCCCTGGCCATCAGCTGGCAGGGATACTGTGCCACCAGCTCCCTGTGTACTTCATCATCATCACTCAGTGGGTGTGCCAGAGCCCCTCTTTAGGTGTGAGCATGGGACGCGATGGGATAAGTGTCCCTTCCATTGCCTGGCTGCTTCCTGAGCTGGCAGCTGCCACGAGAGCCAGTACACCCCAGCAGAGATGCTCCAGTTCCAGTAGCCCTTCTGCCATCCAGAACACATGTGTCCTCCACAGACCTGCTGTTGCCAACATGCCCTGCACTGGCAGGTCTCATTTTACTGGAACTGGGGTGGCCAGACTGGCCTGACCTGGTCAGGGCTGTTCTGCTGCCCACATGGTGCTGGGCAGTGCCACCGTCAAGGATGACACTAATTAATGTTTTCCCCATGTCACGCTAGGGCTGGGTGGCCTGGCTGGGTGGCCCTGATGCAAGAGCTGCCTGCCCGGCTGGCTCTGCCGGTGGGACGCGGCAGGAGGAAGCGCTTGGGGACAGCCGTGGCTACCCCAATCACCCCATAGGAATCTGCTCGTGCTGCCAGGACTGCGCGTGGCAGCATCGCCCTTCTCCCAACCACATCGGCGTCAGGGTTCTTCTGCAGGCGGTTTGGCCGCCAGTAAAGCGGCTCTGCTGGTTTTGCTCCTTGTTGGCACCTGAGCCAGGGAGTGTGGCCGGGTCAAAGGGGAAGGAGCGGGCTGGAGGGGCTGTCGAGTGCCCTGGGGAACGCAATAAGCAGGCCTGCATTCCTCCAGGGCTGCTGCGGAAACTTTAATTAAATAGGGAGGGGAGCCTGGGAGGAGGTGAGAGCTGTGGCGGTACAGGGTGGGTTGAAGAGGAGGAGGATTAAGGGCTTACTACTGCATCCCCCAGTCTGGCTCTCGGGTCGGGGCACGCACTGCCACGGGCTTGGTTTGGGGGTTGTAAAGAAGGGGGGCAGTGACCCAGCAGGCAAAGGCACCTTGTTCCTATTGCAGCAATGGAGATGGAGCCCAGCATTGTGCCGGGGGAGGCAGCCGTAGCTTGGCTGCCTGCCACCAACAACGGGGGCTTTGTTTGGCTGCAGGGCCTTACTCACTGGTGCGGGAAAGGACATCCTGGCTGTGGTGGGTTTTCTGAGCTGTAGAGAATGGAGGTAACCCCTGGGAGGGCTCCTACAGCCCATTTGGCACAGGTGTCTCCCTGTGGCATGGAGACACGCTTAAGGGCAAGTGCCAGTCTTGTCCCTAAAACACATGGTGGGTGCAAAGCAGGATGGCCTAGCCCCTGGGGTGGGATGCAGGTGGGGAGAGTGGGGATATGGTGCTCCCACCTCAGCAGACTGGCAGGGAAAGGCTGAGCTGTGAGTGGGGGAATCTGAGCCCAGATCCTCCCCGCAACCGGAAAATATGAATAATTCGGCAAATATCTGTGGTGCAGGAGCGGGGAGCCCAGCCAAGGCAGCAGCAGGCCACTGGCAGGGCGGTGCTAACACTTCCAGCACAACTGGGGCCCCTCTCCACCCCTGGGGAGCCCCTGGGATGTGGGGAGATGCTGCTCCTCATGCCCCTATTCTGGAGGAGCGTACACCCCACAAGCTGGGGGTGAGTTTGCCCCCTGGCAGAAGCAGCAGGGCAGGGAGGCAGTGCGGGCGGGATGCTGGTGTGTGCCGGCGCAGCGGGGTGATGCTGAGGTGGTGGAGGCGTGCGGGCGGAGCTGCTGTGCTGCCTGCACGGCGCTCGTGGGGATGTGCGGCTGTGGTCCGGCCAGCTGAACCAGCCCGGAGGAGCGGGAAGGAAATGCCAACATAATTAAAGGGACAAGAGAGACACGGAGTGGAGTCAGCAGCTGGTTGCAGCACAGACACGTCAGCGAAACCCGACCCTGGCATTGCAAAACCAGCCTGGCCTCTCCAGCTCCCACAGATCTGGCCCTGCTCTGCACTGCCCACCCTGGCATGGCCACAGCACCCACCATCTCCGTGCTTCAGATCTACCCTGGGGGCTGGCACAGTGGTGAGAGGTGCTGGGTCTGCCCCCAGCCCCGTGAGCCCCTCAAAGGCTCCATGCTGCTGCTTTGTTTCTGCTGGGGGGTTGTGGCAGTGCCATCAGAAATGGGGGGGGGTCAAGAAGGGGACTTGACCTTCCCGAGGTGATCTGGCTCCTTGGTGGTGCTGGGGCTAAGGGCAGGTCATGGCAGGGCAGGGCTGCTTGAGCCAAGTGAGTCAGGCGCTTGTGGTGACCCTGCCTAGCAGTTTGGGCTCACCCCACCCTTGGAGCACCCCACCCTTGGAAGAGCTGGCTGCTGCCCTGTCCAGGGCAGCTGAAAAAGGTGGGGACCGTGCCCTGCCCTGTGCAGGGGTCTTGGTGCCTCCCTGGGTATGGTACCATAAGGTGCCCCTAACCTTGTCCGGGTTTCTCTCTCCTGCAGAGCTGACACCATGAACCGGCTGATCCTTTGCGCACTGCTTCTCTTGGCCCATGGGGATCTGGCTGGGGCATGTCCCGCAGGCTGCCAGTGCCATGACCCCAAGACCATCCTGTGTGCAGCCAGACGGGGTCACACTGTGCCCCAGGGGCTGCCTCCTAACACCCTGTCTCTCTACGTTTTTGAGAATGGCATCACTGTGCTGGGTGAGGACAGCTTTGCAGGCCTGCCTGCCCTCCAGCTCTTGGACCTTTCACAAAATAAGATCACCAGCATCCAGAAAAACATCTTTCAGCCCCTGACAGAGCTCGTCAACTTGGACCTATCCTCCAACCAGTTGCAGGAGATCACCAATGAGACCTTCCATGGGCTGCGGCTGCTGGAGCGGCTCTACCTGCAGAAGAACAGGATCCAGCACATCCATGCTGCTGCCTTCGACACTCTGGAGAACCTGCTGGAGCTGAAGCTGCAGAACAACCAGCTCTGGACTGTGCCCCCACTCGACCTGCCCAACCTCCTGCTGCTGGACATCAGCTGGAACAAGATCCCCACCATTGCACCAGGGGCCTTCCATGCCGTAAACATCGAGTCCCTGAAAATTGCGGGGCTGGGTCTGACAAACTTAAACGAGGAGCTGTTCCAGGTCCAGAACAACCTCCATGAGCTGGATGTCTCAGACAACCTGCTGGAGCGAGTGCCAGCAGTCCTGCGACGCCTGGGGAGCCTCACCAAGCTCAGCTTGGCCGGCAACGCTCGCATCGCCCAGCTGCCACTGGAGGACTTCCGTAGCCTTCACAACCTCCAGGAGCTTGACATCAGCAATCTCAACATCAACACCATCCCACGAGATTTCTCCAGTTTCTTCCCCAGGATGCGAGCCCTGACCGCCGCTGGAAACCCCTTCAACTGCATCTGCCCCATGAGCTGGCTGGTGCAGTGGGTCAATGGCAGCAACGTGCTGCTCCGGCGGCCCGAGGAGACACGCTGCCACTTCCCACCCAAAAACTCTGGCAAGCTCCTCCACCACCTGCAATATTCTGACTTTGGCTGCCCTACCACCACCACAACGAACCCCCCCAGCACCCTCCACACCACCACACTGCCACCACCCATCCCCCTCCCCACCATTGGCCGCCCAGTGCACCCACTCAGCACTGCTGTGCCCACCCCAGAGCCTGCAGTCCCGCAGGGCAGCTCCACGCGGGGGTCATTCAGCATCCCGTCAGCCCCCAGCACCCCCCCAGTGCCCGTCTGTCCCCCTCGCACATGTTTGAATGGCGGCACCTGCCACCTGGATGCACAGAACCGCCTGGAGTGCTGGTGCCCGGTGGGTTTTGCTGGGGTGTACTGTGAGGTGGAGGTGAGGGGGACAACACCGGCTGCGGCCACAGCAGCCCCAGCACCCAGCCGGTGGATCAGCATTGCGCAGGTCAGCAGCACCTCCCTCAAAGTGGACCTGCAGGACTACATCCAGTCCCGAGGACAGTTGAAGGGCATCCGCCTGAGCTACCGCAACCTCTCTGGGCCAGACAAGCGACCAGTGATGCTGCGTTTGCCAGCTTCACTCTCAGAGTACACGGTGCGGGCACTGAAACCCAACTGTACGTACCGCGTGTGCATCGGCCCGCTGGGGGAGAAGGTCCCCAAGGAGGAGCACTGCGCTGAGACACAGACCCTGCCATTGAGCCAGCAGCAGCACTCCCCGGTCACCCAGGGCAAGGACAGCAACCTTACCCTCATGATTGTCCCTGCGCTGGCTGCCACGCTGCTGCTGCTGCTGGCTACTGCTGGCCTCTACTACTGTCGGCAGCGTGGGGCTAAGGCTCGCAGCGGTGCTGGGGTGGACACTGGCCCGCTAGAGCTGGAAGGGGTAAAAGCTGGCCTGGAGAATGGGGACTTGAGCAGCCATGGCTGCAAGGTGCCAGAAGTGGCGATGCTTTCCGGCGGCTCTGAGTGTGAGGTCCCGCTGATGCAGTCGCACTATCCCAGCAACAACAACACCCCAGGGCTCAAGCCTTCCTACTTCTAAGTCAAGGGAATCCCCAGATGGGTGAGGAGTGAGCTCTGGCACCTAGCCTTGTCCCTCTGGGTCCAGGAGTGAACTGAATTGAGGCAGAATGCCCTCCAACCTCACAATGTGCAATTTCTGAGATGCTGCCGTGCTTTGGGAGGGGACTTTTACTGACAGTGCCTTGGTTTCTGTGACTCCGCACAGACCGTGGGTAGTGAAGGAGACAGGGAGACTGGCTTTTGAATTAACTGGGGGGTCGGGTGGGCTTTTTTAGCTGCTGCTGAAGGAAAGCTGCCGGTGACCTGGCTAAGGGCCGCCCATGTGCTGGTAACAAGGGTCCTTTAGCAAAGCACCGCGGCCTGTGCCTCTCAACTCCCTGGAAGCTGATGTGAACACTCAGGCCTGGCCGAGGAGCTGGGACACTTGGGACTCCTGAGCCGAAGGAAGCGCCAAGCAGGCAGACCGGGAATTGAAGCTTTAAGAACTTGGAGAGGATATTTATACACAGTTATTTCCCATTTCTTCTGGGAAACCTTTGTAGGTTTGTTTTCCAGCCCGGGTTTGCAGGTCTCTTGTAAGGCAGACCAGAAGGGCACCTTTTTTTGTAAAAAAAGAAAAAACCAAAAAACTTCCGAAAGAATTAAAATAACAATGGTGGAAAACCTCTGCTGGGCACTGAGCACTTCCAGGGCCTGCCCAGCAGCACAGTGGGAAGGTCGCAGTGTCCTTTTGTTGGAGAGTGTTGGGATGAGTCAGGGGTAG
>VZRI01009492.1:0-54410 GCA_013397515.1 Upupa epops | reverse complement strand
TTAGGCACCAAGGGAAGTAGAGATTAAGAGCTCACGTCCATCTGGCATCTTCAAGGTGATCAAGCTGTAGAAGCAGATATGGAGGAGTTGCTGTCTCTTTGGCCCGCTGCCAAGATCTGGATCCAGATGGTGTTGGATTTCTGTTTTTGAACCCTCAGAGAAAGAGATGAGGACTGCATTTTCATCTCCATCAAAGGGGTCTGCAGGTATGGACAGCAGCTCATGTCCTCAGCCTGCTGCCAGGAGCTAGAGAGAGGTGACCCTGGCCACAATCCAAAAAGATTTGCTCTCTCTGCAGTTGAGCTCCCGTGCAAAAGAGGCCATGGCTGCCCCTGCAGCAGAGCTGCAGCCCGGCTTAGGCTTCTTTTGCATTCCACTTTTTGGTGGCAGGGAGTTGAGAGCCATTGCTTGCTCCCCCCTGCCACCCTTGGGTTTGAGGGGAGCTCTCTTCTAGAGGAGCTCTCTGTCTCTCAAGACATACTAGAGGACGAGAAAGAGAAAGGAAGAGAAGAAGACAATGAAGACCAAGAAGCAGGAAGTGCATTCCCTTTCATAGACTGTCAACCAATCACCTTTATACTCCAGACACTGACACAGGAGATCTGCCAGGAAAGCTACCACCAGCTTCAAAATAAAATATTTTTGGCATAAAACTACCACAATTAACACTTCAAAAATCGGATAATTTTCAAACCATAACAGTCTTATATGGACAGTTCTCTGAATTTCATCCTGTAGTCCCCCAAGCTCTGTTTTGTAGCTGAAGAGAGCACTCTGAATCAAACTTTCTCCATCTCTGGAGTTTAGAACCCAATTATTTGGTATTTTGACCTCTCTGAAAGTGAAATGGCCTGAAGCTGCACTAGGGGAGGTTCAAGTTGGATGTCAGAAGGAGTTTGTTTACTGAATGGGTTGTCAGGCATTGGAACAGCCTGCCCAAGGAGGGGGTTGAGTCCTCATCCCTGGAGGCGTTGAAGAGAAGGATAGATGTTGTGTTGTGGGACATGGTTTAAGAGTGTTGATAGCACTAGGAAAAGGTTAGATTTGATGAACTTGAAGGTCTCTTCCAGCCAAAACAGTTCTATGATTCTGTGATTCCATGATTCTAAGAATGTAGGCTTCCTCTAAAGATATAGGAATTAGAGGATTAGAGGACAGACAATTAAATAGCTAATCATCTAACTACTAGTCTTCTATTCTGAATAAGATAATGGTTTTAGGATAAAGTGTTGTAAGATAAAGCAGTTATAGAGCTCTAAGCTGTGTGGTAACATGGTAAGAAAAAAATCAAGCTTCTTTGTGTAGCCTTGCATCTGGTTTTCCCCATCTTTTGAATTTGAGACAATCTTTAGACATGTTGTCTTCTGTGATAATTGTTATTTGCTTCCTTACTACCTTGTGAAGGCACACATATCTTTCTGGTAATTTTATGTCACCTATTGCACTTCCTGTGACGTTTGAAAATTATTTGGAATTCACCTGAATGTCATTATGAAAAGACAGTATCTCACCTAATAGCGCTGCAAGCAAGGTTGTAGTAATTGTGTAATTCATCTCTCTCCTCTTTGACACATGAAGCAATTTCTGTATGGGTCTTACAGGGTTACAAACTATTAGTCATACACATCGTCCAGTCAAAAAGTCAAGGACCTGACCCATCTCACTATTAAGTGTAATGAAAGGCAAAGAGTCTTTACAGACAATGTGCTTACTAGAATTTCTGATACCAGGGCTAAGAATAATTTGTGTATGAGATAGGATTGAGCCCTCCAGTTTGGGCTTGCAGAGCACATGACTGTTGCCTTCAGTTTTGAAGGCAGGGCTGAGTGCCCATTTTCTTTTCAAGGCACTGTTTGCACTAGAGTACTCTCCAAAGGCTTTGCTATAATGTGGAGCTTTGGGATGATGACTTATCAATGAAAATGAACCCTGAGAGACTGGGCAGGGAGCTGACAATGCAGGGAGGCAGAGGGCAGGCAAAAAAGCATCATCACAGCCCTTGGGAACATTGCAGAGGGGAAAGAAACAACAATATCAGGAGCATACATTGTGGAGTCCTCTTGCTGAAGGGCTGTAGCCAGAGTCCTGACCTTGCCACTCAGTTTTTGGCATAGATTTCTCTTCCTCAAAACTCTACAGAGTAGCTGCATCAGAATACCTGCTTGCATATCATTGTGCCTTCTGCAAGATAGCCAACCTTACAAAGGCATGTCTGTAACAGTTAAAAAAAGTGATCCCTTCACCTGAGTAGAGAGATATGGTGTGAAGACTACCCCAGCAAGGTTCTGGCACTAACAAAAAGCTTCCTGAACATCTGAACCATTTTTCTTTCCCCCTTGCTTTCACTTATATCACAGCTTGGGCTTTTCTAGCAATGGTTGGAAGCCAAGTTCCCTAAAACTGCTAGAAAGGCAGGTCTCATACTATTTACAGCAAAACCGGAAGCCAGAATTACCAGATATCTCATGAGTAAGCTCATTCTCATAAGATTTCTGCTTCACTTTTCCACACTGGAAGAGCTTTCTCTTTGTGTTATGACAGGACAATGCAAAGCTCCGTACAAGTACAGCATGCCCAGGCCAGTGGATTGCTTTTAACTGACATATTTTAATAAAAAGTGAGCCAATACCCAAGGAAAAGAAGTCAGGGAGCTCCCTTACAACTAGGTCATCTCATGTCCTGGCAGGGATAACTTTTTGAAGCCACTTGCTTGAGTACTACGTGCAGCAGGGACCAAAGAGAAAGAGATTTACAGCTTTTAATGAGGGAGACAGGAGACAGTTGTGGTTTTGATTTCTCTCACTTCTTCCCAAATGGACACCTTTCTTTCTATATATGTGTATTTAATTACTGAGCTAAGAGGAACAAAGATGACAAATCCCAGAGAGGTCAGACTACTGGGCTTCTTCTACATGTCAGTTTTTCTGAAGATCCCTCTGATTGGGACTCAGAGATGAAAAAAGCTGAGGTGAGATGCCCACCCCCACATAGGCATGCTGATAGCATCAGGATAGGGGGGTTTCCTGACTACCTCCCACTACAAAAGCTTCAGTGCCAAGGGAACTTGAGTCAGAACTTCAATAAAGTAATGGATTTGGAGAGCTAAACTGCACTAAGAATGAGTGTTTCAGAGCCCTGTGGTGCCCAGCATTGGACTTGAGGACCAATTATACACATTGTGACATTTTGGAATGGTGTGTGCTTCCCTTTTCCAGCTTCTGGATTCGGGTAGCAAAATGAATAGTACACAACTATTCTGGGTGACCTCCCAGTCTAAAGTCTCATTTTCTTTAATTCAAAAAACCAAAATTAACCTCAATTCATAAGAGCTGCTTCTTGCTAAACAGATATTGTTTTGATGATTCACTAACACTTAAAAATCTCCTGTGTAGCTTTAAAGCAGTTTGAAATGGAGAGCTATGAAGTACAATGGTATGGAAAAGTCAAGAGACATGTGCCTTCCTCAACAGCAACAGCAGGACTTCCATTTATTTCTATGTGCTTAGACCAAACATGTAAATTGTATTCAATTAAGAGAGCTTTATTGTTACTATGTTTATTGGAAAGGATGCTCATTGCCTACTAGAGATAAGGGCAAAGTTGTTCCTTTTTTTTTTTTCTGCTTTGTTTTGTTTTTAATATGTGTCTAAGAGCAGAACCAAACCTGATTTATTTATTTATTTATACACTAATTAAAAATCTTCATCCGTCTAGCTGGGAAAATGCTGTCCGACCACATTAGTTATGTACTGAACATTTTATTTTTGGAGCAGAGAGCCAACAGTAAGTTATTTTATTTTTTTTCCCAGCAGAAAAGTTATACTGAATGTTTTCAACATTCCTGGAATTAGATCAAGTTTTGGATTGGAAGCAGAATAAAGTGGTGCTTATAGTGAAAACAACAAACAAACAAAACCCCTCCTGTGCAATGATATGTATCAGGTACACTAGAACTGACGGCAGATATTATCACTGTTGTTTATTGACTGATGCCTATCTCAATTTGCATTCAAAAAGTAACACCAGTTCAAATCTACATGAGAGACAGATGGCTGTGTTTTCAGGAAAAATGTGAGAATTTTTACAACAAATTCTCACTCAACACTTCCGGCACGGCTGTTTTAATGCTACATCTACCTCATGATTCATCTTCATTGTGATCTGCACAGTGATCTTTTTATGGAAAAGCTTTCTCTGTTGCACAGTGAATTTTAAGGAAATGTTGCAAGAATAGTTCCATGAACCAGCTGGAATGCACATTTGCAATTTGCTTTAGAAATCTAGCTGCAGAATTTACATTCCTCAGGGAACAGGGACATTAGCTCTGATGACACTTATTCCAGTAAACCAGCTTGAAGTTCAAATATTTGCAACAAAATGTTTGTGTTGACCACTGGGGGATGTGTATGGATCTCAACACTGGTACGAACAAATTTAACTCAGTCAATGACACAATTTCTAGAGCTCTCCAGGAAAAATGAATTCCATTCCACTGCTAAGTCAAAATCAACATCATCAAGAAAAGCACGTTAAATGTCAATGAAACAGTATTCTCAACAGAAGCTGAAATTGAAAACAAAACTACACAATTAATAAGTGAAAGGAGCAAAGGGTCATCAATTAAATTACTTATCTCTACCTCGTTAATCTTACTGGACATAACACAACTCCCTGAAGAGATATTGCAGTCAGGTGGGGCTTGGGCTCTTTTCCCATGCAACTAGCAATAGGACCAGAGGGCAGGCCCTGAAGCTGCACCAGGAGAGGGTTAGGTTGGATGCTAGGAAGCCCTTCCTCACAGAAAGGGTGATCAGCCACTGGAGTAGACTGCCCAGGGCAGTGGTAGTGTTTAAGGACAAACTGGCTGTGGCCCTTAGTGCCATGGTCTAGTTGATGTAATGATGTTAGTTCATAGGCTGGACTTGATCTCAGAGGTCTATTCCAGCTTCAGTAATAATAACAAGAATAACTCAAATCAGGTTTTTTAAGTCACATTCTGGAAGAAGTTTTCTGTTTGAAAAAGCTATCAGATAGGTCTCATTTGAGCTTAGCACATGAGGAGTAGCTACAGAAAGTATTTTTACTATATTCTCATCTCAAAAAATGAAACAATTATTTAGTTTTCTAATTTGTGCTTATAAAAAGAAGAATAAAAAGAAAATGAAAAAGAAACTATAAAAGTAGCATAATCTAGAAACTCTACAAACATTTTGTAAGCTGGGGACAACACATCTTCAAAAGAGATATGACAGCAATGGCATCACATGTTGTGGATGTACTTGATGCATGAGCAAGTGATTGAAAGGAGAGCTGCCCAAAACTTCTTAAAACACAGTTTGCCAACATAAACTCATGCCTCTGGGTAGTACTTCATTAAACTTGATATATTGGACCACCATGTAAGGAGCCTGATGTACTAAAATTCTGAGGAACTCCCATATTGCTACTTGGAAGATACTAGACTTGGCAAAAATAACAACACCTTTCATTTATTTTCCTCAGTCCATGATGCTAAGAAGTAAAAATCTGCAGTCCTAGGAAAGACAACAGAACTTTCGTCTTGTGCTCAAATGGAAACAAGATCTGGAGGAATATTCTGAACATGCAACTGGCACATGTACTGTGTTTAAATATAATGGGTTCATTCTGATCCAAATAAATTCATCTTCAGAATTACATTGGCAAGAAAGCTAAATGCACCCCCACAGATTAGGGGTTGTAGGGCAGATGGTTGAACTTGGTGATCTTCTAGGCCTTTTCCAACCTCTGCGCTTCTATACACTATGTATGTGTATTCTCATTGTGCACGAGATGGTATTACTCTGCCCCCCAGGATCTTAGTAGGTTATCAAAAACATGACAATACACCTAAGAATGTCTTTGTTATGAAAACATTTAAATTTTTATTATTTTGTTATTTTCAAATCAAAAGCATGTAATGTTTTTTAAATTATTTTTAATGCAAAATTCTTTTGATTTGAAAACTTCTAACAAGATTATGTGTTTGGGATTCTAAACGTCTATAAAATTCAGCTTTTCCCAAATAGAGATAGGAAACTATCCTCCTTAAAAAAACCTTTGGAAAACTGTAAACATCTGAGATCCCTCAGCTGTTCATCACACAACACCTGCTCCAAAAGTTTTACCATCTTGGTAGCCACCTGTGTCTCTCTTCAGCGCTTCAATGTCCCTCTGGTTAGCAAGGGGCCCAAAACTGAATGCAGGGCTGGAGGTTGGCCTCGCCAAAGTGGACTGGAGGGAATGGTCACCTCCCTGTTCCTCCTATCTCAGTTCATAGAGATTCTGTACACAGAATCACAGAATAATCATGGTTGGAAATGACCTCCTAGATCACTGAATCCAACCATCCCCACACCAACAAAACGCCTAAACACCTGAGAGATTGAAAAACACAAAATATCTCCCTACATGCTGCCACTCTAGAAGGTTGTGAAGCACTATGGCTACATGCTTCTTAAATACCTCCAGGGATGGCAACTCAATCATCTCCCTGGGAAGGCTGTTCCAGTGCCTTACTACTCTTTCTGTAGAGAATTTCTTCCTAAGATCCAGTCTAAACCTCTCTGCCTCAGCTTCAGACCATTGCCCCTGGTTCTGTCAGGAGTCATCAAGGAGAAGAGGCCGGCACCCACCTCTCCACAAACTCCTTTCAGGCAGTTGTAGAGGGCAATGAGGTCCCCCTCGGAGACATTTTCTTATTTTAGTTTGTTTTACACTTTTTCAAATTGCCTGTATAGGCTGGCTGAGAAAGGCTTTATAACACTCGTATCCTGGCCTCCGGTACTTTTTTTTACAAAATCTTGAAGTTCTTTTGTAGGAAGCATGAGCTGCTGATGTTATAAGAAAGCAAAGCAGTTCCACCTGAGTTCTGCTCAGGTCACTCAGTCTGAACTGGACTCTGAAGTCCCAGTCAGTTTTTTGCATTGCCTTGTTTTGTCAGTACCAGACATCCCAGTTTATGAATTTATTAGAATTAACATGTGTGGTCCATAACTGACCACTTGTGTATTTTTTATGAAAAATAATATTTTTTATGAGTTCAGAAACTTGCTCATTAACTTCTCTCAAATTCTAGCATTTCTTCTGAGTGAGACCTCTATCTCACTGCTTTGCAATAGGAGAGATGAGAATTTACCGCTTGTGATGTGTTGTTTCACTAGTAGTGTTCAAAAACAGGCCATGGAAAAGTTGCTTAAATATCCCGTCCTGCTAATGTGTTGATCTTGAACGGAGTTGTGCTGTACCCTCACCATCTGTTCCATAAGGAGTCAAAGTACCGTAAGAGTTCTTCATTTCAGCCTGCCAGATCGAAAGACATTTTTATCTGGGAGAAACATGCCCTCAGGGGGAAATGCTAAGAGATAAGCCTTCTGCTAAGACTGTGCTTGCTCACACTGGCATTGTGGACAACATTCAGGAGCACTGAAGAAAAGTAGGATTAGAGAAAAACTGCTGACACGTGTTTGAATGAGTTGTATACAAGACTGTTGGTCAAACAGCATGTCGCCTACATTTGCATGTATTCCAGGTGCGTGCCATGATCAGTCTCCACAGGGGGTAGAGTTGAGCCAAAGGGAAGCAGATCACAGAGCTTTCCTTTGATATCGATGGATTTGGTTGCACAGCCACACACAAGCATGACCTTAGGGTGCCATATGGACAGGGGATTTCTGTGAGGTGGATTCATCTTCACAGCCTGGGTGAGCAAACAGAGCACCAGGAAAGGATGCCAGAGCAGAGAGCCAAAAATTTACTCAACCAAGAATGACTACAGGGGTGGCTGCTTCCATCATACAGCCTCAGCTTGAAAGGACAGCTATTGCTAAAGCTGGTTGAGAGCCACAGAGCACTGAGCCCTTTCCACCATTTCTAACATGGGTTCATGGAAGTGATAAACCAGTGTTACCTCTGCCACCCATCCAGTGGCTTGTTGAGCCTCAGTCTGTACAGTTCTCTGTACAGAACCTCCAGGGTTCTGTACAGCTACCTGTAGCCAAGGCAAGCTTAGCTGTAGTGCAGCTGTGTGACCTTTGATCTGACTGCTGGGGAAGAGCTGTGTGGGAAAGACCTTGGAGAAGCCTCACTGCGGGACTCTTCTATTCCCATGGGAGCTGCCTGTAAACTAAACCCTCAGCCTTTGTCCTTGTTTGAGCTACACAGCAGCTGTGCCTCTGCCTGGCCATGCACCTCACTGATCTGGACATGCACTTGACACCTGGGTGCTGCCTCATTTCTCCAGACTTACCTGGCCATCACTGATCTGCTGGCTGTTCCAATGCATCCATGTTCAGGTCCTGTGAACCTTCATATTCAGTTGCTGCAGGACTGTACACTGGTCAGTGACACACTGCTCTGCCCTCCTTGTGGTCACCACCAACTCCCAGTTTGCTTTCCTGTGGGGAACAGTGTACTCCTACCTGCTCCCTGACAGCCTTAAGTCCTCTGCTGTAAATGCCTGCTTCATCACAGCAGCTAATGGTGGGAACCCAGGACAGGGAACAACTAAGGCACATTTGTTTTTTTGCTGTTGTAAATCCACTGGATTTAGGGACATGTTTCCCTAAATCCACTGGAATTAGAGACCTGTCTAGATCTGTTTTCTGTATATTTTACTTCGATGTACATCAAGCATGGGACAGACTTGCTCCTTTGTTTTCACTGTCAGTAGGGTACTGTTCACTGCAACATATGAGAGAGATGCGTCCAGCTCATCTTCACATCAATAAGGAAATGGAAGCTTAATCTTTTCCTGGGAAGATGATCATGTAGCCTAAAAAATGTTAGTGTTAAGAAATACTAAAAAAGAAATCTTATGTAATTGGAAGCCTGATAATTGAGCTGATGACACAGTGATGGTGTTAATCTAGGCAATGCCGGTTAACTGTGTGGCCTATGGACCACTGGAAGTGTGGCCCACAGAAATCTTACAGAAACCAACCAACACGTTCCAGGGATCAGAAGAGACTGGTTCTCCCATGGGCAAATGCACAAGGACCACCAAAATCTGTAGGAACTGGGATACCTGAGTTAACATGTAAGTACATTCCTTTCTCATTGAAGAGTCAGTATGGGTTCCTAAATCTTGGGGACCTTTGGGGATCTACCTGCTGCCTTGTGGCTTGTTGTAGTAGTTGTAAAAGTGCATCTTGGGGAAGATTTCATTAATGTTGCTATTTTTGGAGAAATTATAGTTAATGATGAACTGTCTTCATTATGAATGCCTTCATGCAGTTCATGATGTCTGATATTCAATGATGTTTTCTGTATAAAAGGTTGGTATAACGAAAACCACAAAATTCCTAGCAACCACTTGTTTTCTTGTTTCAGTGACCAATGCAACTGGATATGGTTGTCCTCTAATACGCCTCCCCTTGTAAGGATGTGTGCTTATCTCCTGTTGACAAAGTACATTTTAAGCATAACTGCTGAAAGAAGAAGAGAGAAAAGTTCTTTCTTTTCAAAGCAATGCTATCTCTGCCTGGAAACTCCTCTACCAGTCCCATCCACACATTGGAGTGTATTTCTTTAAGGCTGGTTCTGTGTTCATGTAACAGGGCAAATGCATACGTGAAACGAGCTTTTGCTGAAGCTTTACATCTGCGGGGGAATTTTCTAATGATCATTTTTAGTTAATAGGCACAAGTTGTTAGCTTAAGCTGGGAAAGTCTTTTTCTGTGTGTGCCAATTCCACCCTTCCACCCCCTCTTTCTTTTTTTCTCTTTTTTTTTGTGTGCCATGGACTTAGTTCCCACAGCTAATGCACCTAATAATGAGACTGGGCAAGCAAATGCCAGCGTAATGATATGGAGCTTGTTTGGTCCTGACAAAGAACACAGAGAGCCGCTGGATGGCATAAATGACAGGCCAAGGGCTCTATTCATCCAAAATGATCTCTTGCCTTGCCTGCCACCAAATCCTACAGAAGGAGGGCTGAACGACCAAGCTGCACCAGGATGGGAGAGGTGTTCAGTGGGGACTCGGCTGTGCCTCACAATGCCCCCTGAGCCCCTGTCATGGGCCTTTTCATTAAATGGGGGTCAAAACAGAGAAACAATCAAGGGTTAAGCTCTTGACTGCATACTTTAATAGCTGTTTCCTAACACACATACAGACCAACCAGTTAGAGAAAGGGAAAACATCCTTTAAAACTTACCAGACAGGTTACAAGGACCTTGCTCAGCTCCAGCTCTCCCAGCCCTGGTGGAAAGCAGGGGGTGGTATTCTGTTCTTTCAACTAAAGTTTTCCCTTCAGTGGTTTTCCTTGCTCCTTCCCCTCCTTTTTCAGACTGAGTTAATAAACACCTAGCAACTTACTCCATGGCTTCTGTGTGCAAACAGCTCCCACTGAGCCAGTGAAAACTACTCCTGCAAGAAATTGATTAGAATCCTTTCCACCTCAGCCTCCCAGAGCACTGCACAAAGAAAGGCGGTGTCCCTGCATAAGGTCCATTTTATGGAGCAGGCCACCTCAAACCCCTTCCTGTGGTTCATGTCTCATAGGCTCAATCACTGATAGGACATGAACCAAGCCTCTTCAGTCACAGCTGTCCTCTATTGCTATGGCTTGGCTTTTTTGCATTTGTTGCAGACCTCCACTCAAGTTGCTAGAAGCATATGAGATAAGCAAATTCAAATCACTATGGGCATGAAAGATATTGGGGGGGGTGGGCTGGCAGCAGATGAAAGCTTAGTTGTGTCCTACAAGACCCCATTAGCACTCTTTCTTATCAAGGATCAAAACAGAGGAAACTATGATGGGTTAAGCATTGAGGTAATAACCAGAAATATTTTGTAGCACACGAAATATTTTCTAGGCAGTACATTTTCCCATAAAGAATATTCTTCTGTTTTTTGTTTCCCAGAAAATCTGCCTGCTTTCTTTAGAAAAAAGAAAGATAACATAATACTTGTTTCATCACCTGTAGACCTTTCAAGGAAGAATATTAATAGAAAAGAAAGGTCTTTTTAATGGTCTGATTTCTGTTATATACATGTTTTTCACAAGAGCAAACTGTATCTTTTTAAAACTGGCTCTATGGATACATAATTTGAGAAAAACCACTTACTTGTAAGCATTTGTGCTTACAAGCTGTTGACCAGCAGTGCAGCCATACTCTAAACACTGTACAAAAGTAGTCAGCACTGAGGAGATTTGTGAACAATGTACATACTATTATGTAAACAGATTTCCCTTGTTGTCAGAGAAAGTAAGTTGAGCCTATGGCATATGTTTCCTGTCTCTGGCTGGCTGACCGTATTTCCCCTAAGAACAGGAGTGTTCATGCATGGAAACAGTGACCTACCCAAAGCTGAACTCTGTACAGGCTGGTTGTGATAAATGTAGCTGTGAGAATGCTCACAGAACGCTGAAACAAGTGGAATATAGTATGACTGAAGAAAATTCATGTCCAGGTTTTAATGAATGTTTTAATGAATGTGGAGAAGCATTTGCAAAACCAATTTGATTTGAGAGTGTATAGTGAGTTGCTTCTATGAGCAATCAACACATCACACATTGACAGGATCCGTGTAAAACTGCTCTGCACATCAATGATAACTCTGTTAACAGGATAAATGCCATTACACAGGTTCTTCACTTGACTGAGAAGAATAATACAAATTGAGGCATCACCTTTGGTTATGACAGAGAGATAGATTGCACAAGGGCTTGTAGATTTTGCCTTGCTACTATATGCTCTAAAAGGAAGCTCTTGAGAAACAATAGTCTGAGTTAAAGGTAGAATTTGAGGTGTAGCATTATTGATTTTTTTTTTAATCAGAGCCTTTTACTGTACACTATAAAAACCCTTATTAGCATTTTCTTTTCAGATGCTTTTCTGCACCACAGCTGCTATGACTCTGCAGTCAGGAAAGCAGAACTAGTGTGAGTGCAATTCAAGAAAGAAGTTGAAAGGAAAGAAGAAAAAAAAATAAGGCTTTCTAAGACAGCTAGAAGAAAGCATGCCAATTAAATTTTTAAAGAGAGACAGAGGGTGGGAAGGAAAAATAAAGAGCTAAAAAGCTGGAGGAACCTGAGGAAATTTGGGGAAGGAGCACAAGAGACCCATAGAAATGAAAAACAGGATGAAGTGAGGCAAGTATGGCAGCAGTACACACACTGAATGCAATTACTGAGGGAGAAGGAAAGGAGGACCAGAAGACAACACATGAAGAAATAATGTAAAAAAAAGTACATACAAGGGAAGATAAGAATTCTCACAGCAAGAAGAGAGAAAGCAATGAGATAACGATAAGAATCCTTTCTTTAGAGAAGTGCTGTCATACTGAGGAGGGAGACAGAGAACAAGTGTGGATTTATAAGCAATTTGTGTTAATAATGCAGTAGGTTCCCCACATATCCTCTGCCTATATACTTCATCACAAATTTAAGTGATCAGGAGTCATTTAAGGCAAAAGAATTTAATCAAAGATGAGGTGATTTCTTATGCCAATAAGGCTAAGTACATATAGAAAGATTTGCCAAGTCAGAACTTAAACTTCCTGCTGTAAAATCAGATGCTTTCCATTTAAACCTTCAGAACCACAGATTAAATCTCAGGCATTAAATGATGAATCACATACAAATACTCCTTTTCCTAACCATGTGCTATCACTTCTGTAAGAAAGTCGTGAATGTAAAGGCTGATAAAAATAAGACCAGGAGCTTACTGATATTGGCAAGCTCCACATTTGTGTCCAAAGCTAGGGAAGGATGGAACTTAAAGTGATTAAGGAGCAATATCAGACACAAGAGAATAAAATACCCCAGGAACCATCCCCCACAGACATACACATTTCCAGTAACTGCTTAATTGGAATTTAAAAAATTCTCTAACATACTAAAGATTTAAAATGCCAATAAAACCAAAGAGGTGTCACACAGGAACAGGCCCAGGAGGGTTTTGAATATCTCCAGAGAAGGAGACTCCACAACTCCCGTAGGCAGCCTGTTCCAATGCTCTGTTACCCTCACTGTGAAGAAGTTCCCTCTGATACTTATATGAAACTGTAATGGTTTAGGGATAGGGTCTAAATTGGTTTGGATTGGTGCTTGTAATTCTAGCACAACAACCTGCTCTCGTCAAGTTCAACAAGCAACGAAGCAACTTTGCTAGAAAGACAATGGTTTATTGAATCCATCACCAATAAGCAAAGAAGAAATCCCCAAATAATTAAAAGAATCAAAAAGATAAAACAGAAACTGTATCACAACACCTTTACACACACTGTGATAGAAATGGGAGACAGCTAACACATTAGGTTTTGGCCTTAGATGAGAGCACTGGGACAAGAGGGTGTACACCAGCACTCATAACCACAAAGCCACCACACACACACACTTGTACTCCACTTCCTAGAATAGAAAGGGGGAAGGGGGTGGCAGGAATACAGCACAAAATATACATTTGATACTTCTGGAAAAGTTCCTTTTCCTGATCCTCATGCAGACATCACCCCTCTATGATGTCTCGGGCATAATTCTAACTCCCGACCGCTTGGGGGCTCTTCTTTGAGGCTATAGCAGCATCAAATATAGAGGATACAACAGAATCCCCCCTCTTGGCCTCAAAAGCACATGATCCCCAGGTCCCTTTCTCCTACACTGCTCTCCAACAGGTCAGGCCCCAACCTATACTCGTAACTGGGGTTGTTCTTGCCCAGAGGCAAAGCTCTACACTTACCCTTGTTGTACTTCATTAAATTCCTCTCTGCCCAGCTCTCTAGCCTGTCCAGGTCTCGCTGAATGGCAGCACAGTCTGCTGGGGTGTCAGCAACACCACCCAGCTTTGTGTCATCAGCAAACTTACTGACAGTGCACCCCAATCCCTCATCCAAGTCATTAATCAACAGATTGAATAGGACTGGTACCAGTACCCATCCTTGGGGGACTCCACTTGATACAGGCCTCCAACTAGACTCTGTCCCATTGACCACTACTCTCTGGCTTCTATCCTGCAGCCAGTTCACGTTCCACCTCACTACCCAATCATCCAGTCCACACTGCCTCAGTTTGTCTGCCAGGATGCTATGTGAGACTGTGTCAAATATCTTACTGAAGTCAAGATAGAACACATCCACCACTCTGCCATCATCTGTCCAACTTGGTTATGTCCTCATAAATGACTATCAGGTTGGTCAAGCATGACTTCCCTNTAGGCACCTCTCCTGATCCCCATGACTTAGAAAAGATGACAGAGAGTGGCTTAGCAATGACTTCTGCCATCTCCCTTAGCACGTGCAGGTGCATCCCGTCAGGACTTATGTACATCCAGTTTTCATCTTATCCCTAATCCAGTCATTATCAACCAAGGCAGGCTCCTCTCTTGCCCCCTCTCTTGCTCTCTCCTCTGGAGCCTCAGCAATCTGGCCTTTGATCTCAGGACATCTCCCAGAAATATAGATGGAGGCATCTCTGCCTCTGTATCCTCTGTCTTCAGGGCAGCCATCTCATTCAGCAGGGGTCCCATATTGCCTCTGGGTTTAGTTTTACCTGCAGTGGAATTGAAGAAGCACTTTCTGTTACCCTTGACCTCTCTTGCAAGGTTTAATTCCAAGGAGGCCTTGTCTTTCCTAGTTGCACCCCTACCCTCATAGTCACACAGGTAGCCTATACCATCTGATAATCCTCCTTCCTTCTTTGAGGAAAATGTTGTAATTCTTTATACAATTTGCTAAGTATTTCACAATCACTGAAAGACATCCTTTACAGGATAACAAAACAGTAAAAGAAAATCATAGAACCATAGAACAGTTTTGACTGGAAGAGACCTGCAAGATCACTGAGTCAAACCTTTTCCCAGCCCTATCAGCACCACTAAACCCAGAGCAACACTTACCCTTCTCTTCAACACCTCTGGGGATGATGACTCAACCCCCTTGCTGGGCAGGCTGTTCCAGTGCCTGACAACCCTTTCAGCAAAGAAATTCCTCCTGACATCCAACCTGAACCTCTTCTGATGCAGCTGAAGGCCATTTTCCCCCATCCTATCACAGGCCACTGACCATCATCTGATTATAGTTTCAGGCATTTTGAGGGCAGGTGAGAACAGCAGTCAATATGAATCTGCCCTATTATGAGCCCCAAAGTTTCACCTTTTCCTTAACTCTGATTTGTCAGAGAAGAATGAATTTTGGCCACTGCACCAGTGCCTTTGAACACAACCCCCCAACACCATGGTAGTCTCCAAGAAACCAAGATTTTATAAGCAACAACTTATCTTCATCTAACTCTTCTAAGCTTCTACCAACAAGGTAAGTGACTTCTTCAGTGCATAGGCAGAAAAGCAGAGGTATACAGCCTGATTTGTCCCAGAATCATAAAATCTGCATGGCTGGAAAGGACCTCCAGGACCACCAAGTCCAGCCCTCATCTTAGCATCTCTCTAACTCCTAGATCATGGCCT
This sequence comes from Upupa epops, assembly GCA_013397515.1. Taxonomy (NCBI): domain Eukaryota; kingdom Metazoa; phylum Chordata; class Aves; order Bucerotiformes; family Upupidae; genus Upupa; species Upupa epops. The sequence goes on along the minus strand of VZRI01009492.1, from coordinate 38,985 downwards.
CAAGTGCTTTATTTATTTGTTTTTTAAGCAACTCCTAAGACAGTGATTCCACCCCCTCCCTGGACAATCTGTTCCAGTGCCCAAACACTCTCTCAGGAAAGAACTTCTTCCTAAGATCCAATCTAAACCACCCTTGATGCAACTTGAGACCATTTCCCCTAGTTCTATCATTAGTAATTTGGGAGAAGAGTCCAGCACCAGCCTCACTACAACCTCCTTTAACGTAGTTGTAGAGAGCAATAAGGTCTCCTCTCAGTTTCCTCTTCTCTAGGACTAAATAACCCCAGTTCCTAAGCCCCTGTTCCTCCTCCCGCAATCTTCCTGAGCTCTGATACATAAATGGAGTGCAGATTTGTGATTGATTAGACTTCCATGGCACAAGAAAAACTGAAATATCTTGGGTTTACTTGTCTACTCATGTTCACAGTTCCTTTTCTTCCTCTCTTCATCCTTCTCCAACTTTACACATGTTTACATGTTTACAAGTTAAGAGCTTGTGTTAAAAGACCTGTACTGCATAAGCAACCCTGTGATGGTAGATTGGTATTGAAACAGTCTGCCCAGGGAAGTGGTTGGGTCACCATCCTTGCAGGTGTTGAAGAGAAGGATAGATGTTGCATTGGGGGACAGGTTTTAGTGGTGCTGATAGGGCTGGGGGAAAGCTGTACTTGATGATCTTGAGGTTCTCTTTCAGCCAAAACTGTTGCATGATTCTATGATTCTCTATCAGCTAGGTCTTCACATGGTGTAAATGAGTATGTATCTGCTAACAATTGGAACAGCTTAAACAATCTGAATATCCTGCTACCTTCCCACTAGGTTCCTCTGCAGTAAGAGGAAAATAGTTATTGAGTATGTGTGGTAAGCACAGAACACAGAATTTACAGTCGTTAATGTTTCTTGAGGATACTGAAACACTCATATAACTCTCATAAAAATAAGTCATTACGTTACAAAGCTACTAGGGAAAGAGCTACTTCTATTGACTTGTGGTTTGTTGAACTAAAACACAGGTTGAATGGAAGCAGTAGCTCTGGAGGGAACATCTCAAACCTAAGCTGGAATCATAGCATAGCCATGTAAATGTTTTGTACATTGGTACTAAGAGTAAACATCTATTAGGCCTTCCTTAAAAAAAGTCACAATAGTTTGGCTTATCTCTGCTGTAGATTGTGGGATTTTGTGTATAAACATTTATATTTTCTCACTGTTCCCACTAGTGAGAAGTTGAATTTCACTGTAAACAGTGGATTTGCATTTGGTGGGGAACATCAAATTTCACATCCCACTGATGGTGGTAGACACAGCCATTCACAATGCAAACACTGGTGCTAGGAACCAACCCACTGGCAATCATATCACTCAGGTGAAGAACTTCTCTAAAGAAAGTTGTCTCCAGGTGGGGTGGGATCTAGTCTGTAAGACTTTGCTCATTGCACATTCATTGCAGTGCTTGTGGAGGAGATATCACAGAGATGTGACACCGTAAAACCCCTCTTGTAGTAGCTCCTGGCAGAGTAGCAATGATGCAATCCTATTTAAAGCAGAGAGAATTAAAGTTGTACTCCCTACAAATGACATTTCTGAAGCTCCTTCAGGTTTCCTACCCAGCTCAGTTTAACCATATCTGAGGATCACAAGAAGAGAAACAGCTTCTGTGCTCCTTGTGACTGCCTCAGGGAGCCTCTGAGTAACAGCTACTCTAAAGACCTTTGGCCAGAGGAAAAAAATCTTGGGATTGGACTGTTGTAGGTTTGTGACTACCTAAAGACATACCAAACACGCACAGTATTTTTCAAGAACGCATCAGTTGCCTCAGCCCTTTCAGAAAAACTTCCTAGTGTCTATCTGCATCTTTATGCACCTACATGCCTTTGTAAAGCTGGCCTTTAACACCTTATTTATAAAAGTATTTCCACTGGAATAAATGGCTGGCATTTAAGAATCAGGCGCTTCCTTTTAAATACAGTGCAAATATTTAAAGTAGATAAATTATCGCAATAACAATGACTCTAGATACTTTTTGCCAAAGTAATTAATAAGCATCAAAATTTGTAAAATATGGAAAAAAAAGGACATGAGACCCATTAAGTATCTGGGACAAGGAAGAAACTTTCTTCACAAGCAGAGTGGTGCAGCGTTTTCTGTTATAAAGCATGTTACCAACTCTTTCCAGAGATCTCAAACTAGAGAAATACCTATGAGACACAATGCAATAAGCTCCAGAAAGATGCTTTCCACATCTACTTCAGTAGCATCTGTGTGATCTCTTTGGACTCTGAACTGCTGTAACTCAACAAAGTGATTAGATTTTGAAGTCCTGAAACCATTCTACATGCTACAAGTTCTCCTAGAGGTGAACTGAGCAGCCTTGAATTTGTACTGGATTTCTAATCCTTTTAGGCATTATGAGAAGAAAAGGAGACAGTCCATAAGCCAAGCAGAGTAAAGTGAAATGCCTATTCACTAAATCAGATCATCATTACAATCACATCAGAATAATTTCTTCCTGTCAGAACTGCAGACAGGAATGGGCAATCCCAAAANAGCATGTCTTTGCAGCATTTTACTTGCTCTATGTTTCTGGGAAACTTAATTAAAAAAAAAAAAAAAGAAAAAAGAAAAAAAAAAGGGTATCATTGTGATTTTGAAGTTATAACACACAAAAAAGTGACATTATAGGCAAACAAAAGGGAAGCAAATACAATGTACTCTTTCTGAATCGGCTATATAACCACAGCATAACCACAGCAGTGTGTGCTGCTTTTCTGTATCAGGGCAATGATTGTTTTCCTGCCTGTCTAGAAGGGAAGAGAAAGGCTGTCAAACTTGCCTTTTGCCCCCATTTAGTAAGAAACTCTAGTAGAGCAAATGGACACAAAAGGGATAAGGAGGCATCTGTACCTCCTGATCATGATTAACTAACTTTGAAGATGGGTAGCTAAGGAATAAATACACTCCTCGGTATTTGAATAGTCTAGGCTACAAACCTCTCTTCTTTCTCAATAGTTCAAGTTGGGTGATAAACCAGAGAACTTTGCAAACAAAAAAGCATGACACAAACACTTTGACATGGCAATGCCTATACTATCGGAAGTTTACTTCACATTGTGGATTGCGTGTGCTGGGTTAGACTACTATAGGTACATTGATGTTCTATGGGATCTTAAAAGATGGAAGCACAAGATTTTGCTAACCAAGAACTCTGAAAGTAGTTCCATAGGTCACCCCTTCAGAATTCACATGCAAAACAAAACTAAGAACAAGGACGATCCAATATGGCTTTGTGATTGCTTCTCCCAAGATCTCCAAAACAGAAGAAAACTAGTAGCAGTGAAGAGGTAAATCAACTAAGCATTGCTAATTTGAACACCAGTTCAATGGACATTGTAGCAATGGCATTCATTGTGACAAAGATTGACCCTCCTTTGATCAGTAAGTCACTGTTTCACTTAACTATTGCTATTTTCTACACTTTTTAGGCAACATTGTGTTCCTGAACAACTTGATTCACATAGGTATTACACATTCTCATGGAGTGACTCCCACTGGCCATATATAGCGTTCAGGATTACTTCTATGCTGTGACTAGATAACTGGGAATAGCAAAGGCAAAACTGACGTAGAGAATTCTGGGCAAATAATTGTTTATACTAACAAATGAGAAAATCTGTGATTCGCATTGATGGATGACTAAATGCTAGGGAGGAATGACATCCATTAATAAATGGGGGTAAGGAGGAAGAAAGTTGTTGATTTCAAAATGAGGAACAGTGAACTTGTTTTCAAAATGTATCTTCAGCTGCAGAAGATGGACAATCAGCCATAAAGGAGTATCTTGGGAGTAGAAACTGTTGGTAAATGGCAGGAAACATCATTCCTGGCACTTGTGAATGTGTATAAAACACCTGGTACTGGCAGTAGGCATCCTAAGCCTTTGAGAGGTACAGTGCATAGTGACACCATGGACTTCAGATGGAAAGTAGCTTAATGAAATTACAAAATCAGCACATGAGAGGCTGTGGGAGATATGTTTGGGTTTTAATCCACCATGGCTTTGTTTTAGTGAAATTAAAAAACCCCAATATAATCCCAATACTAATACTTAGGATTGCTCAGATTTCCTGGATATTGAATGGTCTCGCCTAGAGAGAAAACCCAGTAAAACCCTCTGAGTCTGTATCTGTCTTATTATAATTTTAAATTTTTTGTCTTCAAAGACCTAACATTGAGCTGCCAAACCCATTTCCAGAGAATCTTCAAAAAAAAAAAAAAAAAGTAAAATGCCAAATGTAGGTGAGGTCTAAGTGGTTAGTTAGGGTTTGGCTGCATTTCAATAGCACCCAAGGGGAGGAGAGAAGTAAAAATAGGCTGCAGCGTGAGTTGTGAGTCTCTCCACATTAGAAGAAGTGATGAATAACTGAGAAGAAAATAGTTAAAAGACATGGTGCCATTAAAAGCAGAGATAGGAAATTAACAACTTCATTAAAAAAAAAAAAAGGTTTAACTAAGAACTTTGCATGTTTTATTTTGCCTGATTGTAGTGCTGGGGAAAATAGTTTGGGGTACTTAGAATAAAAGAGATTATGGGAGCCACCATGAAGAAAAAGACCTTGAGATAAGGAAAGAGACATAAGAACAAGAGTTGTGACAGTGAAATTCTCTTTACTCAACCATAATTGCAATTGCTGGAACAGAAAGCAAGGCCAGCTTAAATGATAAGACACAACATCAATGCTAATAATGGCAACCACCCACCAAGGCAACTGGTAGTGAGGCTAACATGATAAGTATTTAAGTAAATTTTTTTCTAAGAGCTTTGCTTTCAGATATCTCTTGAGTTTTCTGCAGAATAAAAGAAATCCCTAAAGCCTGCACCATACAGATGTTCACAGTGGTCTTTTCTGGTTGTATACCATGACTACACAACTTCTTGCTGGGAATGGCATCCTCAGGTGGATCCCTCACAGTGGTCAGTCACACCTTCCAGACCCATTCACTGGCTACCAAAAGGTGTTTTGAAGTTTTGAAACCCAGGATTTCTCCCAGAGAAGACCTCATGTGAGAAAAATACTTACACCATAGGCTTCACAGTGGGTGCAGAGTACACAGGGTCATGGGCTGAAAGACACCATGATGAATTCACAGCTTGCTTTCTGGCACGGCTTCTGGCTCTCCGCAGTGGTGCAAGGACTCTACCTACTGAAGTAATGACAATTTGAGTGATTATGATTGGTTTTCCAGAAAGTTGCAAGCCTCTTCAAAAGTACACTCCATTCCTCAACTTGTGGACACGATTTTCTTCCTGTTACTGGAGCTATTCAGCACAGCTCCATAGAAACATGCAAAGCAACATTGGTTGCATGTGCCAGTGAGAAACTAGGCTTTTTACATTCAGTCTTCCCCACTAAGACAATAAGATGGCACCAGACAGTGTAAAGATGTACCCTGTGAAATGGTGGCCCCATGACACGGACGGAGTCTGGTTATAGATGTAAACATCAAAGTAGAACAAACCACAGGTGAAGAATTTTTGTGCTGGAAATGCATTTTAATTTCATACCAAGACAATAATCTTTTGTGAAACCCAGATTTGAATTTAATGTTCCTCCAAAGCTGTGTTAGGTGTACAGAGCTCTCTAAGTTATTTTGGTAACTTTTTCTAGTGACAAAGAACTGAAAAGGAGTATGTATTAATGTCTTAACTACTTCTCTGATCCACCCTCAGTGGATTTTTTGTGTGAGAAGACATTTCCCCAAGCATACTCATATTCTCAAAGCACAACAGGTCTGCCCTGCCTCATCTGCTGGGCAGAATTGGCTTCTGCAGCCTTTGTTCTCACCTAGTGACAGCCTTTTTACCAGTTTAGCCCAAAGCATGATATTTCCTTTGCATTTGTACCCCATTTATGTTTGCTTAAACACCATGGCCACCAGCAAAGCAAAAATCCCAAGCTCTGGAGACAAAGATCCTCATCAGTGGGATTGGGGAATAATGAGGGAAGAGCATCTGCATGCACTTCTCACACATAACAGTGCTGCACAAGTTTTCCAGACCAGGAGGTCTCATTATGATAATCTAGGAGTACAGAATCCAGGCAATAATATTGGTATTAAGGCCAGAGCTGCTGGTTGAGTTAGATGAAATCATTTACAGTAATCCAGGAAGGCAATGAGGACCTCCCCAGTACTCCCCTGAGAAGCTGTGCCAACAGTTCATGCCCATCCATGTTTAAAATGTGCATCTTATTTCAGCTATCCAGGGAGCTTTACAATGACTGGGTTTTGTTAGGCTTCTGTTTGCATAATTAGACAGTCCTCTCTTGAGTTACTCACCTTCATGGAGGTGCTCTCAATTGTGACCAAATCACCATTTCACCTGCATGGAGCAGTTTCACAACACCAGAACATGGGCTGGCAGCAAGCACCTGCATTGGTGAATTATCACATCTGAAGCATCTGCTTCATGGGCTTTTCTCCTCCTGCCAAACCTCCAGCTCTCCAGCAGCAGCAGTAGACAGAGCAGTGCCACACTCCGGTCACCATGATGGCTTGATGGGAAAAAGGCGTCTGTGTGTGTGTGTCCATGGGATCTGCTGGTTAAATGTTTTCCTTTCCCAGGGGATATATTTGACATCAAGATAAAGGGGCAGTGTGGAAAACAAACTTACTTTTTCCCCCTCCTCTCCTTGGCGTTTGGTATTGTAAAACAAGCTGTGCTAGTTGGGATTCTTTATGAAAGGTCCTGGTTATCTTAGCAGCTGTAATATAAACCACAATCTCCTTGAAGTATCTCCCTGACATTGTTCCTTTCCTAGTGGAGGGTGGAGAGGCAACACATACACACACAGGGAACAACGTCCCTTTTTAAAGTCCAGGCATTTCTTTAAGCTAACTAATGGGGTACCTTGTGTTTTCTTTCAGAGCTCTGCTTAACTTGCTGGGTACACATGTGCAAAATGTGATAGTGTTCGTCTCTCTGCACCTCATTAACAACATCTCCTTTGCCTTTTGTTTCAGCCACGATGAACTCCAGAGGGAAGTAAAAAGGGTGATGGTTACAAAGTGTGTGGCTGAAGGGCATCATCAGAGTGGTTCTGCATGAGTGTTACTTGTTTTGATGTTAAGTCTGTTTGAGATGCCTCTTCTTGAACTAGGCTAAGACTTCTTGTTCTAGGCTAAGTCTGCTCACATCTGCGTGCTTCAGAGGAAACATTCCCGTAATCTTGAGACCTAACAAGGATGATGCTTGGAGGACAAGCACCTAAGTGTAAGGTAGTCATAAAACTTTTACCTCTTGTGGTTGCCCAAGTGAACCTTCCTTTTCCTGCAACCTTTGGCCTTTGAATGCAAGGGACCTAGTTCTGTGGGGAGACTTCAAGAGGTGTTCCAGCTGTCTGGCAGATAGCGATCTCCACGCCCGTGTTTCTTAAGCCACTCTGGGTTCTTTCCTCTTTCCCATTTCTTCCTCTGGGTGTGAAAATGATGAGGGAAGAAGGCAGTAAAGGTGCCAGGCTGGAGAAGACACTGGCTCCCTCTTCTGTAGCTGGTTTGCCACTACAAGCAGGAGACAAAACCTTTCCCCTCCCTGGGCCCCCCAGCCATGCAGGGGCAGAAGCTCTGCACCAGGTCAAAGCAAAGGTGCAGCAATAAGAAGGAGCAGGTCATGGAGACCTGTTTCCATTATGGTGCTTGTAAATATATTTCCAGATTACTCTCTTGATTATCCTCCCCTACCTGTGCTGTTTCTATCTCTGAGAAACCACGTGTCCTTAAACCTTGGTAGGTACCCTGTAGGTAGAAAGAACCTGCAGGGACAGAGGGCTTGTGAGACCTGGCTCAAGGTTTCAGTGTCTCAGTCAGAGTTTCCCTCCTTTCTCAGCTAAGATCATTCTTGACTTCCTAAGAGCACTAGATAAAAGAGAGGTGGCAGATCTGGAGATTCATTTAAAAGTGACTTTGTCTTATTCCGTCTCACTCTGTAGCCTGTCCTACAACTGAAACACTTTTTTTCTCTGAAACACATATTTGTTACTCTTTCCACTCCTTCAAAGAAGGAAATATATAACTAATGTTGTCAAACCCACTTCCATAACTCAGGTGCTCATATCCCATTGTTTTTCATGCTAAGCAACTGTGATATTTTTTTAAAGAAAAAAACTTGGCCAAAAGTCCAATTTCCAAAAACAATTACAGTGGCTTGGAGCCACAAAGTCTAACTGGAAATTAAATTTGGTCTCATAAGTCACTTGTATGCTTCGGAAATGCTCACCTTGATGCAATAGACACAGTATAGCTGGCAGTACTCACCATGCACTGTCGGTGTTTTTTTACCTCATTCAAAGAAGGAACTGGAGTGATCAAACACCAGACTAAAGCACTCCAGCTGAGCTAAGGTATCTGGGTATGTGCATATGCTCTTATTCTCTAGCCAGTATGAGGGGGAGAAGTACTTAACTTCTGCCACTTACCTCTGAAGTATGGGGTAATCTGTGTTCGCCACAGGCTAAGAGTGTGCACACAGCAACCACTATGCAGATGAGAACTATTAAGCAGCAGTACCTGCCACACATCTAGGCTCTTCCCTTGGTCTGGTCCTTGGGCTGTGTCCCTGCAGCTATGCAGGACTCAACTTCAGTGATCTGTGTGGACTTCTGTTTCCAGGCTTAGCTAGTACATCACATATCAGAGTGGATAGATTTCAGCAATGAAAAATATAAATGCTTTTCCTGGCTCCTCAAAGAAGGGTGAATTTTTCCTCTACCATATTTTTTCTTTCCTTCTGCTTATCTTTTTTAATTTCCTTTAAGTGCCCCAAAGCACAAAGATAAATGGATTTGCGCTGCATCGGGGACCCCACAGACCTCATGCAAGGGGTAGGTCCTGCTGCAAAGAATGGCCAGCTGATGTGGGAAAGATGAGAGTGAGGGAGATGGCAAAGCCAAAGAAACAGAGAGGTGGCAACAGAAAAGCTGAAAGCTCCCCAGATTATTCTTGATCTTCATTTTCATTTTGCTCCAGTGCCACTGAAGGAAGAGTCTATAAACCTCTGAAGGCAGCAAGGCAGCAAGGCTATAAAAGAGTATAGTGGGAAATAATTCAAAAAGGGGACAGCAGATATCACCAGCTTCCCTCTGCCTCAGTTCCCTTTTTTAAGTGCTATGCTGGGGACAACACCTGGCCAGCTATTGGTGTCTTCTCCAAGAGGTCAAAGTGAGTGAAGACACTGCAAGGTTCCTTCCTCTGTGCCTCCTCTTCCAGTGATGCTTCATAAACCACATGTGATCACATCTGAAGCAAACGTTTTGGCAAAGTCAGGGAAAAGGACATAATGAAAAATAGAAAAACATGAACATTGAGGAAATGCACATTTTTTGGCAGCACCAAAGAGTGAATGGGGGGGGGGAAAGGCATGCTGTAGGGTAATCCTCAGAGTGCTATTGCTGGTCTTTTTCATGGCATAGGCCAACAGAAGCCTCTGCAAAATCAATGGAGATACACTGCAATACAACATCCATGGCACAAAACTGAGTCCACAATGTCTGCAATGTCAATTCACTGATTTGATACTTTTTTTTTTTACTCTGAGTGAGAACAAAAGGCCTTTTGTGCCTGGTTTTAAGAATTCATTTTATTTTTTTCTACTTGCAACAGCAGAGATTATATTTTTAATTTCTACATAAACTTAACTACTCTATGTGATTTATTATTGTTATTGTTGAGGCTGGAAAAGACATCTGAGCTCATCAAATCTAGCCTCTTACCTAATATCACAGTATCAGCTAGACCATGGCACACATGCCACATCCAGTCTGTCTTAAACACTTCCAGGGATGGTGACTCCACCACTGCTCTGGGCCCATGCCAGGGACTGATCACCCTTTCAGTGAGGAAGGGTTTCCTAACATTCAACCTAACCCTCCCCTAGCAGCTTCAGGCCCTGCCCTCTCATCCTGGCACTGGTTGCCCCACCTGACTACAAGATCCCTTTAGGGAGTTATAGAGAGGGAGAAGGCCCCCCAAGTGTCCTCTTCTCCAGGCTAAACACCCCCAACTTCCTACACTTTGGCCAAAGTAACCTCCTGCAGCTACAGGCTGGGGGATGAGTGTCTGGAGAGCAGCCTGGCAGAGATGGACCTGGAAGTACTGGTTGACAATTGGCTGAACAGGAGCCAGCAGGGTACCCAGGTGGCATAAAAGGCCAATGGCATCCTGGCTTGGATCAGCAATAGTGTGGCCAGCAGGACTACCACCTAATCCACACCCTGTACTGTGCACTGCACCTCACCTTGAGTACTGGGGCAGTTCTGGGCCACTCACTTCAAGAAAGATATTGAGGGGCTGGAGTGGGCCCAGAGGAGCAAGGCGGCTGAGGAAGGGACTAGAAGGAAAGGCTAATGAGGGGAGGCTGAGGAAGCATTTGCATAAAAAGGTACTCTACAGCAGTGCTCTAACATGCCACATCCACACACAACAATGAAATGTGAGACAGTGTGAAACAACAATGAAATGTGAAAAGCTATGGATAACTGCAGAGAGAAAAAATTACAGAATAAAGAGCTTCTCAGCTGCTAAAGCAAAATTATTGCCTTGAGGTTAGTCCATTGTGCAGCACATCAGAACAAGATGTAGCCAATGCTGACTTGTGTTCATGTCTCTGGTGGTGATGTCCCTGCAACTCTGGACAACATTTTAAAAGTCTCCCTTTTTCAGTTAATGTGCCAGAAGAGAAATCATGAAAAATGGCATTACTATGAAGGACTTGGAAAAAGAAGTGCCAATACCCCAAAACCAGCAGGGTTTATGGAATAGTTAAAGTCTTGGCAAACCCTTAGAAATGGTTGATGGTTTCTAGGGTCCTAGATGGATCCCACAGCAGTAATACAGACCCAAGGTAAACAGTGGGCAGAGTTCTTGTGTTGTCCCACTCCCCTCACAGGGACCCAGAAAAATCTCACCTTTCCTTGGCACGATCTCTCCTGAGCTACATATTTCCTCGTCACTTCAGCTGAGGAACCTCCACAGGTATGTACAGGCTGAGGAAGCCAGGGGACCTTTTGACAAATGGTGGCTTTAATTTCTTTCTATTGCCCTCCCCAAGCAAGGAGGCAACTACCTGGTTTGGCAACTACCAAATCAGGAAATGATTTGGTATTTGCTTTCTTAGCACTTCAAAGCAAACCACTTCTACCTGCCCTCAATAAAGTACTCAAAACTTGAAATAGGATGTTCTGAAACCCAGTTAAAAACAGTAGTTAAAAAACAAATCCAGAAAAATTTATAAAATAAACAGAAGAGAAAGGAACTAGTTTCCCCATCTTCTAGTACTAAGTAGTTGGGCTGCTCAGGCAAGTTGCCGGAGATTTAGACCCCTCCTTTTGCTTTATAAGACTATCTCAGGGCAGTGCCCTCACCACCTTAGAGATTTCACTGGGAGAGGAGAAGGGACAGCTACTCTCAATCTCTTGGCTGATCGAATCCTTGTTGCCTAAACACGCAATGCAGGAGATCAGAGTCTGTGATTTAGATGCTCCCTACCTTTGGTAGGTGGCCTCAGGACTGGCTGATGATCTCTTTTCCTCAACCCCAACTCCACCTCTCAGCCTCTGCCTCCCAGCTCGGTAAATATTTAAGGATTTCTGAGCAGAATGGCTCCCAAAGGAGCAACCTAGAACATCACCAACCAAAATACCTCAAAACCAAAATTATTGGAAATAGTGGAATGGATGGAAAGTGATTTTGGATCACATGACCACAGGAAAAGGAGAACCTCCATCTCCCACATCCTGGATGCTAATAGGTAAAAATGGGGACACACATTTTTCCTTTGTATTTTTTTCAGTGAATCTTAGTGTATTTTTGCCTCCAAACAACTTTTCAGCAAATACCATTCAAATCTGTGAATAGTTCTAGACAGTAAAGCCAACATTTTCTCATCAAAATTCCTATTTGCCACCACAAGGAAAGAAAAATCACCCAGCTCTGTTTTACTATATGCACAGGAGCTACTGCTTAACCTGGGCTCAAATCCTAAATTTGCCAAGTGTTGGCCCAAATAAAAGCTGTGATTAACTAAGACCAGCACATACATTTGAGGGACCTCAGCACGATGGTCAGAAAATCCGAAACACCAGTCTTATTTTGAGTATTTCCTGCAATCAAGGGCAGGATCTGGAGCCGGGAGAGCTTTGCACCACCACCCATTTTACCAGGGCAGTGAACAGAGCCTTCTTTGCACACCCCCATGTTATGATACTCCCCTTCTTGTCACGCTCTGTGTAATGTTTTTCCTGTGCTGTGAAGCGTGTCTGGCCTTCCCCTTTACTAATCACTGGGTGCTGGAGGGTCCTGTCTGGAGGTTGAGAACTTGATCTCCAATGACACCCATTTGACAGGGATGTGGATACATGTGGCTCCTCTCCCTCATCCCCACTCACCCCAGGAGCTCTTCTCTGATGCTCTGTCAGCACAGGCTTTCAGACAAAAGATACTGGTGAAATCAACAACAGCCAAAGGAATGTGGCCTTCTGGCCTAACATCTTCGATTGATATTCTTTATTTTAACAAAACCTTAACTTTGTTAAAAACACAGTGTAGAACCTGTGTTGGCATTTCCAGGCAGAACTCGCAGGGTCACTGAGGCAATGTGTTTCAAAACAAATAACGGGTCTAGCTTTCAAAATCGTAAGGTCATTTTATCTGTCCATATTTCTTCTGTAGTCTGCCAAGCTGCTGCTTTCAAAAATAACCATGTCAATATTTGTATTTATTATCTGCCTTACAATAATGCCCAGAGGCCCAACAAACTAGGATTTTCCCAGTGCCAGATGCATAACGAGACACAGCCCCTGCCCTGCAGATCTCGTTCCACGAGGCTGTTTTCAGACAGGGATTTGGAACATGGAGCTGAGAGAAAGCTGAGACTGCCTGAGCGGAAAGCTCAGCTTAGAGATGAAGGTTGAAGCCTTAATGTCTTCCTACATGGAGCTTTCTGTATGTGTCCTCCACTGCAGGAGCATCCTGCCCACTGTGACCTGTCCCTCACTCTCATAAGCAACACTAGCCCCTGAGCAATTCTTTTGCAGACAGTAGATCCTTCAAATAATGACCCTTGCACATGGGAGACACAGACCTCCTTCACATGCTCTTCCTGCTCTTCACAGGAAATTTCATGTTCTCTTTTCCCCTTAAGAAAAATTGTGACCCTCTTACCTGAAACTGGAAGCATTTAAAAGCTCAAGCTGCAGCTGGTATCTACTCTAGGCCAAATTTCAAACCCTTTTATGAAGAAGTGCCAGAATTTCCTTGAGAGATAGGGAGTCAGGAGATATTTAATGTTCAGAGACCTAGGTCTTACAACAATATTTTACTGTAATGTTAACTATAATACCAAGGTATTTTACAGCTCCACCCTTTAGAAATAATTTTCTTAGAGAAGAGGAAAAATGTTTAGTGCTCTTGATTTTCTAACAGCCCCCACTTGCAAACAAAATTTCTCAAAATATTTTTCTTTCTTGTCACACCCTCTCTCATTTCTTCGGGTGTCAGCAACTTCTTCCCTCTGTTGCAGAGGCACTGCTTTCCACTAGCATGCCTTGTTCCTGCTGCTCTCAACTTAGGAAGGAATTGTTTATTCTCCTTTTCAAAGCCTGTCAGGTACTCCCTTTTGTCAAAAGGCCCCAGCTATGGTTTAAGCAAAGCAGCCAACCCCTCTTGCATGGTTTAGTTGATTAATGAATAGAGCAGCATCAGGATATCCCAGTATTTGAGAGAGATGCTTCCAAAAAAACTGACTAGTGCACTTCGGAACCATGAAGGTAGAACCAGTTTCTTTGCAAGTGTGTCTGTAGTCCTTCCTAACTAATGGAACACCTTTCTGCAGCCTACAAAAATGGGCTGCTGATGACCTCACATACTCAGAACTTTAGCTTTCGTGTCTGTGAATGATGATGCCTTCACTGTGTGGCGACTCAAGCTGTTAGGCAGTGCTAATGAATTTCTTCATCATTGTGGTGATGTCAGGTCATAGGCTGGACTTGACGATCTCAGAGATCTTTTCCAACCTCAACAATTCTGTGATAACTTCCATTCAGGAGAATTATTTATGTATGATAAAAGTATCTCTTTTCAAACAAAGAAAGTAGTAGTCACCTCCTGAGACTGGGAAGTAATGAAGAATCATCAGAGTAAATAATTACACACTTTTACCTGGAGATGTTTGCACAATGTACAACAAAACTTGTCTGGCTGTTCTCAAACTGGAACACAATTCAATGATGAAATGAAGAACTTAATCTCTCTTAATAAGACTGTGTCTGCTCAGCTGCTCATAACACGAGGTTTTAGGTTTTTTGGTTGGCAGGATGTTTTGCCCACATTGACACTACCAGCACAAAAAATCCAGTTGCCTCCAAGCTTCCATTGGATAAACCAGACTTGGTGTTCTCAAGTATAAACGTGACAGCAGATACCATGAATTGCAGCATTCATTAGGACACTTTAACTACACTGCATGCACCAATAAAGACTCCTGCTGCAGATTCCAGAGAAAAGAACAAACTTTGCATGTAAGAAATACACTGAAGCAGAGAAGAACTCCAGCCCAGTGACAGGAACCTGAAAGTGTCTGCAATTTAAAATGAATGAAAGTATCAGCAAAACTTCATCCAGTGTAAACTGATGCTAGTGGGGCTACAGGAATTTGTGTCTAACAGGCAAAAAAATTCCACTAGTTTTAAGTTGCATTATTCTATCAATGTACTATTAAAAACTGAAGCCTGCATTGACCTTGGGCTACCTGATCTGTTACAGCAGTTTTGGGCCATAAAAATGGTCTTTTGCCCAGTAATAGCTCACTCTAAATATTCTCTTATCATTCTACTCTTACCAGACCAACAACTAATTGTTTAGTCAAATATGTTGCCCTCTAGTCCTGGAACTGAAAAAGCAGAGGTTAGCATATGATGATCTTAATTATGGCAGGTACATTCCCAAAATTAATCAAGTTATTCTGTATAAAGAATATCATGGCCTCTTAAAATAAAAGCCGTATTTCTTATAAGAGCAACAAATTGCTCTATGCTTTTTACTACAACATGTTTACTCACACTTATGCACTTACTCTACTGTGCCCTGGCTACATACAGAGAATTTTGCCTGGAGTGATGAACATGCTGTATCTCACTGAAGAATCTAGCCTGTTATCAGGGCTAGCTTTGCTCAACCCCATTCTCCCTCCAGAGCTGAGCAGATGAGATATGATTGCTTCGTGCTCAGCAGACTTCCATTATTAGAGTCCCATCTCTGACTGAATGGCAATTTCACAAGGCACCTCTTGCTGATTTCCTGTACTGCATAAGCATCATTGCTTCCTTGAGGCTGTAGGAGATGTAGGATTGTCCACTCTGTTCAACTGAAAGCCTCTGGACACAAAACAGCTGCATGAAGAACCATGCATTTTACAGAGACAGTCAGGAGCTGCTAGAGGCTCAAGTCCAGAACCAATTTGTTACCATTGATTTATGTGACAGTCTCAATTTCTAAAAGCCAGCTGCTTCCAAATGCAGCTACAGACAAAGAGGCCAGTCTCTAATCTTGGTTATGTGGGTTTATCTCTATAATTATCCCCGGTTTACACCAGGTAAGCAGAGATCAGAATCTAGCTCTGTCTCACTTTACCTTGTCCATAAATAAGTCCATTAGAGTTTGTCCCTGTGATGTAATGCCTTAATGCAATACCCCACATCTATTTGTGTCAGTGGAGTTGCTCTAGGGGCAGACGGAGGTAGGATTAGCTATTTCCCATGTTTCTCACAGGGAGAAAACTGAAGTTTTATTCCCAGCCATCATCCCTATGTTCTTAATTCTCTGTTCCAAACAGCTGCTTGACTGTTGTTCCAAAAGTGGCATTAGGGGCAAACAACAGTGAGATGCCTGGCCCTCAAGCCTTAAAAAAAGCCAGGATGAGACAGCACAGGCAATGATTATGTTCTTTAGAAGAGTACACTTTAGGCTATCAAGCCCTAGGATTACAAGGAGGAGGAGTTTATCACTCTTTGCTAGGCAGCATCCAGAGGGTTGGCTTTTCATACAGAAACTCCTTACAGGCAGTTGCCACAAATCTGTGTTGCTGTGACTAGCAACACAGGAATTTGGCATAATTAAGGCCTCTGTACAATCAAAACATTAAACAATCATTGAAACATCTGTGGTTAACGTTATGAATACTTAAACACACAAGGAAACAGTCTGCAGTACAAGGAAAAGCGAGGTTGCAGAACAAGAAAACTTGATGTTAGCTATTAGGATGTGCTGGTTGGCACATCCTCTCTGAAAAGCTAGCTATCTTGAGTTTCCATTTGTCTTGATGGGAGGAGAAAGCATACCTGATGGGTAGCACCTACCTATAGGTAGAAATCCTTGATTTAGATCTAGAATGAGAATGCAAAACATTGCTGTGTCCCATCATATGCTTATAATTCTCATAGCAGCTTTTACTCAGTTTTTATCTTGAGCTCCTGGAGTGCTGTATGAATTTTGTCTTTCAGACTATAAAGTAGTAGCATATTGTCCCTCAGATGCAGGCATATAACAGGTGGATATTACCGGCATACAGAGGAAGAACTCAAAATTATAATGGAGCAGGTTTTGTGAGAGGTATTTAGCAGTGCCCATGTAACCTCTATCAAACTACCATGTGCACCCAGAATGCTGCTAGTACAACCCACCCCACCAGAAGAAGCTGCTATGTGTGCTGTGGCACAGCAGTCTTTTGCCACTTTGTGCTTATCTGGGAGCTATCTGAAATTTGTCTGGAAGCACAAAAAGATCTGAGGCTGCATCCCTCACTGGATTTGCATCAACACTTGCAGCTTTCAATCAATCAAGAGTGGCTTTGCTAGAGAAGCCAGAATGAAATGCTATAAACACTCTGGGCACAACTTCTGAAATAGTTACAGAGATGGAACAAAACAACACTTCTAGTCTGTCCCCTGTGGGCAGACCATACAAAAGCAATAAAATAGGCATCCTATTGGGATGCTACCATCCCAGTGTCCTGCCTGCAGTCCTGGGTCCTGTATTCTGCTACAGCTACATCTGGTCCCCTGCCAACTGCAGGGAGTACACAACTCCCTTTCAGGACCCTGTGCTCTCACTTCTCCAGCTCGCCTCTTTCTAGCCATCCTGCTCAGCCAGCTGCCAAGCTGCTGCCTCCACACCACTGTTCCTTCTCTCTGTTGATTTACCACTGATTGGGGCCCCATCTGTCTGGAGGTAGTTTGGAACGGGTCAGTCGGAGCAGCTACTTTGTCCAAACCAAATATCTCCAAGGAAATACATCCAAGTCAAGAAAGCCTGGTCTTAGAAAGCAGGTGAGTATTCTATCACAGTATCACAGCACCAGAGTAAAGATAAGGTTGGAAAAGACCTTAAAGATCATCCAGTCCAACCTAAATCCAAATAAACCTAGTAAACCTAACATCTAGATCATGCCACTCATCCAGACTAACCTTGAACATCTACAGGGACGGTGACTCGACTACCTTCATGGGCAGCCCGTTACAAAAATAAATCACTCTTTCAGTGAAAAACCTTTTCCTAATGTCAAGTCTAAACCTGCTCTGATGGAGCTTAAGACTATGACCCCTTGTCCTGTCTCCAGTGTCCAGGGAGAAAAGACCGACCCCCCCGACTAAAACCACCTTTTAGGTAGTCATAGACAGTGATAAGGTCACCCCTGAGCCTCTTCTTTTCCAGGCTAAACAGACCCAGCTCCATCAGCCTCTCCTCACAGAGCTTACCTTCCAGGCCCTTTACCATTCTAGTTACTCTTCTCTGGACTCGTTCCAGTACCTTGACATCATTCTTAAAATGAGGGACCCAGAATTCAACACAATACTCCAGGTGTGGTCTAACCAGTCCTGACGACAGGAGGAGGATAACTTCTCTCTCCCTGCTGGTCACACCATTCCTGATGCAGGCCAGGATGCCATTAGCCCTCTTGGCCAACTGGGCACATTGCTGACTCATGCTAAGTTTGCTGTCCACTAGTATCCCCGAGTCTCCACTTGAGTACTCTCTAAGAACTGCATTCCCAGCCTATAGTTGTGACTGGGGTTGTTATAACAAAAATGTATAACCTGAGACTTAGACTTGTTAAACCTCATCCTACTGGAGTCTACCCATCTCTCCAGTCTTTCCAGGTCCCTCTGCAGGGCCCTCCTACCCTCCAACAGATCAATACGGCCTCCAAGCTTGGTGCCATCTGCAAATTTGCTCATGATGGATTCTAACCCATCATCAATATCATCAATGAAGATGTTGAACAGGACTGGACCTAACACTGACCCTTGGGTGACTCCACTAGTAACCGGTTGCCAACTAGATGCAACACCATTTACTATCACTCTCTGGGCTCCAACCAGTTCCTGACCCAGCATAGAATACTCCTGTCAAAGCCCCTTGCTGCCAGCATAGCCAGGAGTATATCATGGGAGACCATGTTGAATGCTTTACTGAAATTCAGGTACTCTACCTCCACAGCCTTCCTCTCATCAACCAGTTGACTAACTTGATCACAAAAGTAGATCAGGTTGGTCAAGCAAGACATATCCCAGCCTAAATCCATGTTGACTGGGCTTAATCTCTCGGCCGTCATGCAGCTGTTGCATGATAGCACTCAGCACTGAACATTCCATAACTTTGCCTGGAACTGAGGCTAGCAGGTCTGTAGCTTCCTGGATCGTCCCTTGTTGTGTATGGGGGTCACATTCGCCAACTTCCAATCATCCGGGACCTCACCTGTGATCCATGACTTCTGATAAATTATCCAGACACATGCTGGTAAATTTCTCTCTCATTATCTGTCCCATCATATATTCAGTTTTTGCATAGAGAAACAGCAACTTGGAGCAGGAAAACTGTGAGAAAGATTGATTTCTGGGCTGTGAGAATATTCCTGCTGGATGTGAGAGTTTCACATCTTTGCAATAAATCCAGCCAATTGGCAATTTAAACTCAATCCCTACAACCCAAATTAAGCACTTTCACCACCGAAACATTCAATGGAAGATCTTTCATTTTCCACCCATTTTTAACTCTTTACAGGTTGGGTGTCCCATGGAGATACTAGATGAATCCTGGTGACTCCTGTAGACCATCAGTCTCTTCCCTTGTGTTCATTCTTCATTGAACCAAGAAATGCACCTTACAAAAGAGTAAAGCATTCAAGTTATAGAACACAGCTCAAATACATAAATATTAATCCACATACCTCTGAATTTTTTTTAAAAAAAGAAAGGAATGTATATCTGACTTCATTAGAGACAAAACAGGTGGCTCACTCTGGCTACTTTCTGTCAATATATAGCAAAACAGCAGGTGCATTCTTTGTGTCTTGAAAGAGACACCACACAAGATTAGGTGGTTATCTCACGACATGTCCTTGCCAGCATTTCTCAATCATGTTCCTGTTCATGAGGAAGGTCATGACTGTCCAGCTTTCTGAATGAATGGTGTGAGCATCTGACTGATTCACAGGCAGTCTGCTGGAGCTGAGGTCATTTGTCAAATGTGAAAATAGAAGCCGAAATGAAATGCCAAACCTTTTGTGTCCTCAAGCAGCAATTAGAGCTAGCTCTCATATGAATATCAGCTGGTCTGGAACTCCATGCAAGTGGAATGTTAAGGATGTAACATTTTTAGTTATTCAAGCGCTAGGCTGAAACTCATGACTATTGCTTGGGCGTGCAGTATGGTTTAGAAGTAGACATTCCTTGTTATACTGAGTGTCTACAATATTGACTGGTCTCAGCAACTGAAACTAGGTCATTCATACAATTCTAAAAAAGAGCTTTACACACCGCATGATTCGACAGTCTTGCAAACCCATAGAGGATGCAATTTTATGGTAATTATGAGTCAGCTTAGGCATTGGTAGTATACTTCCTACACAATAATACCATTCTCCATATGCAGACCTGTAGTGGGATGGTTTACAGATCAAGATGCTGCTCAATATGAGCTCAAGAGTAGGACCAGACAAGTCCTCAGTTGTCACTAGAACTGTTACATTAAATTGAGAATTACAAATGTTAAGAGAATTGTCCTGTCATACCACATTACAGAGCAATGCAGAGTTCACTTCTTTTTCACTACTATAAAATAGTAGTGAAACATTTATAAAAATAACTGTTATTCCAAGGGCCATGCTTCTTTGAAAACTTCCAGATTTTCAATGTAAAGGCAATTTTTTTACATGCATCGTTCACTACTTCACCTGTTTTTGTCAAAAACACTGATAAAACCTAATCCTGACAAGTGAATGACCAATTCTGACCCTGAGGTAAATCCCCTTGAAAGGAAAGAGGACCTAAATTCCAAGTAGATAAAGTATTATTTCCTATGGTAATTGATACCTAACTAAATTCCACTTATCAAGAAAGTATTTAACCTGGTTTTCCTCATTCACTGTGTATTCCTTGTCTTCAAACTTCAGTTCAAACTCACTATCACGGAGAACATACCTCTACATGTAGTTCAGAAATGCTTCATTCACAGGCCAGTGCTCTTATGGAAGTTTTATCAGTGAATGCACATAAAACATGAAATTATTTTTGAACTCATAACAGTTGTATCCTTCTTATGTTGGGGGATGCCAGAACTGGATGCAGTATTCGAGATGGGGTCTCACAAGAGCAGGGTAAAGGAAGAGAATCACCTCTCTAGTGCTGCTGGCCTTGATGCATTCTAGGATCCAGCTGGCCCTCTGGGCGTGATTCTGGCTCCTGCTGACCTTCCTGTTAATCAACACCCCAAGTCTTTCTCTTCAGGGCTACTCTCAATCCATTCTGCACCCAACTGTTGCATGGGACAGTGCCAAATGTCTTGCACAAGTCCAGGCAAATGATGTCAGTTGTTCTTCCCTTACCTACCAAAGCTGTAAGTCTGTGGTACAAGGTCACTAAATTCATCAGGCACAGCCTGTGTTCTAATATATCACGAAGAATACCCAAGAAATGCATAATATAATTAATTTACCTAGTCAAATTTATCCTGTCCCACTATCACGAGAAGCTCTGTTTGCCAGAGAGCCATAACAGTTTGTCTAAAATATGCATCCACTGACAGAAAGACTCCCGACTCCTGACTCTCTCTGCAAATGGACTTGCTTTTTTAGTGTTCAGCTGGATAAACAGTCCTTCAGAGATACCTTTTTGAAGCAGACACCTGTTGTTATCCACCATATTGTTTTTTTGTCCTAGGTTGTCCACGTCCTGGGCAAAAGCCCAAAGGAATGTTTCTCTCACTGTTTTGCACCTTCCACAATAGTCAGGTATTTGCTCCCACTGCAGCTTCTCAGGTAGGAAAAAAAACCCCAAATCACCAATACATCAACTTTAATTCTCAACACTTCACTAGCACGATATTCTGTGATTCTGTGAATTCCTCCTCAGTGAAAGACATCTCTGAGCTCCAAAAGAAGAATTCAGTGAAAACAGGAATAGAGAAGGAAGAGCACTAGGAGTCTCAGTTGCAGGACAGCATCATAGAGAAACTCAGTTCAGGAAGGGAACTCACAAAGTCAGCTGGTACAATGTCATACCCAATGAGGGGTCAGATCCTTGGATCATGATATCAGACCCTGTTATTCAGACTCGTACCTGAGTAGGCCTTGAAAATCTCTGTAGATAGAAATTGCACTGTCTTTTCTAGGCAACCTGTTTCAACTCTTGAATGACCTTGTGTTGAAAAAACTTTTCCTTATATCTAGTCAGAACCTCCTTTCTGCAGATCTGTTTATTGTCTCTTGATTTCCTGATATGGACAACTGTGAAGAGCCTACTTCCTGATAGCCAAAATATCATCTTCTCAAGGCTGAACTAAGCTTCCTTCCCTCTGCATCTCTGCATGGAATACATGCTCTAGCCTCCTCTGCTGAACTCTTTCCACTTGGAGAAGACCTTCAAGTTATCTAGTCCAACCTTTAACCTAACTCTACCAAGCCCAGCACTGAAACATGTCCTCAAGCACATAACGACAGAGCTTATAAGCATGTCCAGGGATGGTGATTCAACCACCCCCCTGGGAAACCTGTTCCAGTGTCTGATGACACATTCATTAAAGAACTTTTTCCTAGTGTATACGCTCAGCTTTCCCTGCAACGTCCTTTCAGGTAGCTGTTGACATAAGGTCTCCCCTAAGCCTTCTTTTCTCTGGACTAAATAGCCCCAACTTCCGCAGCTGCTCCTCATAAATCTTGTTCTCCAGACCCTTCACCAATCCTGTTGCCCTTCATTGGAGCCACTGTAGCACCTCAGAGTCTTTCTTCTATTAAGCTGCCCAAAAGTGAGCATAGTACTTGAGGTGTGGCCTAACCAGTGCTGAGTATAGGAGGAGTATCATGTCCCTGTTCTGGATGGCCACACTATTTCTGATAAGACCTTCTTGACCACCTGAGCACACTCCTGGCTCATATTCATTGGCAATCAATACCTCACATCCCTTTCTGGCCAGTAGCTTTCCAGCTACTCTTCCCCAAGCCTGTAGCATTGCATTAGGTTATTGTGGCCCAAGTACAGGTCCCAGCACCTGTGCTCATTGAACTTCATTCAATTGCCCTCAGCCCATTGATCCAGCCTGTCCAAGTCCCTCTGAAAAGCCTCTCTACCCTCAAGCACCTCAATGTTCTTGCCCAGCCTGGTGTCATCTACAAATACACTGAAGGTGCATTTAATCCCACCATCCAGATCATTAATAAAGAAAGTAAACAGGAGTGGCCCCAACCCCAAGAGTGTTCACCAACTGGATTTAATTCTATTCACCACCCTGGGCCCAGACATCCAAACAGTGTATAACCCAGTAGAGATGATGCCCATCCAAGCCATGGGTAGCCAGTTTTTCATGAGAATACAGACCTTTATGATGAGCTGACTGCCCACATGATCTTTATGAGCAGTTGGTTTCTTAGTGGTGATCGTTTTGCTTCTGCTTCTGCATTATTTCATAAACTGGAGAGCATAGGAGGTCAGACACCAAATATGGTTGAAGTTTACTTAGTTAAAATGTCTGTAGGTGATCCATGAACAATACATCCAAACTTTTATAGAGGGGAGGGGGAAAGTACTTGAAAAGGGGCTTGAATTAATCCATATGTTTTGTAAAATAGGGTATTTTTAAGGATAAATCCATTTTATTCACAGTTTGACAGGAAACATTCAAATAATTATGCTGATTGCAGGAAAAGCTTGCCTAGTTTTCTGGTAAGACACTGAGGAAATCAGATTTATTTTGAAACTTTTGAAATGTTTATTTGTGTCATTTTGTAATTTTTGCAGTTCTGCTACTTGATAATCAGTCAAGCAAGTTTTCCATAGAAAAAGGTGTTCATTACTACTTGAGTTCAAAGGGAGTCCTCACCTGCAGTACACCACTTTTGACTCTCCACCTTATGCCATTGCCCTCCAAAATAGCACTTCAGAGCTGAATGGCTCTCTTGGCAGACTTCTGGGAGCCTTCTCTTCTTCAGATCCCTAAGTGTACAGCAGCCAACTGGCCTGCAAGCAGCAGTAGGAAATAGTTAAGTTAAAGAAAGCACCAAAAAAGTTTGGATGTCTATCTGAATGCTAGCTGCTTCCATTAGTAATAATCTATTGTTCAATGAGAGAGCCAGTGCTAATGACCCCTGTTCAGGAAAGCATTTAAACAGAGGCTTAACTCTGTCCCTATTCAGGCTGGTACTTATGTCTCAGTTTAAGTACTGTGCTGAATAGATTTTTTTCCCTGAATCAGAGCCAATTTCAGTTCATCATCCCTGAGGAACAGATGCACTCTTTCCCCCGTTTCTAACAGATGTGGGAAAACATATAGCTAATATATAACATGGAAGATGGAATAGTCTAGGATAGAAAGAGGAATCTTCTGTCTTCCTATCAGTACAGATCTATCTATACACCCTGCTCCCATAGTGTTGAGTGGTACCCACTTGGGACTTTTCATGGGAGGTGACTGCAGTCCTCTACCATGTGAAACAAAAGGATGTGTCCCACCAGGTTGGGTTAATGGAGACTGCCTCCTCCTCAATCTGCCTTTGCATTCCTAGGAAGTAGCATTTCATTTTTTGCAAAATACTGTAAGATACAAGTAGAAAGTGCAAAATTAGTCATTATTCACTGACTAATCATGAGACCAACATTGATTCATTGATAAGGACATGCCTCATCTGCTAAGGCTTAGCTATAGCCTTATGAATAGGAGATGGAAGGGGATGCAGCAACTGCACTATGTTGGGGTGTAAGCTTATGATTACAAACTGAGAAAGAAGTAGAATGAAGGATACGCTAAAAGGTATAAAGGTCCGTTAAGCATTAAGTTACTCTACTATGTCTTCCCCAGCCCCCCTTTAAAAAACTCCATGAGTGGGCTTTTTTTCAGCACCATATTTGCAATCAGCCACAAACACTCCAACCATTACTTTTCTCTGCTAGTTAGCACACTGGGCTCCCAATCCCACAGGGCATCTCCCTCCACAGAGCCAGAGCAGCAGGGCTACCTGAGCCCCTGGCAGGGCTGTCTGAGGCATCTGAGCATTAAGCATGAGAATGGGCATATTTCTGCATGATTTCAATGCAAGAAAAGAAAGATCACTTTGAGACCTTTGACTTTGTGGAAGAATGTGTGATGCTAGCATGACATATACTGCAACTTGCAGTTAACAGTAGTGGCAAATCAAATGCTATTAATGTTCAGCATAGGCAGGGAAGGAAGGAAACAGGAAGATTAAAAAAATTTCCAAGTGGTAAACGTGATGACTAGAATCCACAGAGCAGCCCTCAGCCCCACAGGAAAAAGGTGCCCTGTCACTAAAATGCTAAAACTGGGTTAAAAGGAAGGTGGACATTTTCCTTCAATTTGTTCAAACTCATTATCAAATGGGAAGAGAGAAGGGTAATATGAAGGTGTCTCTGAGGTCACTGGAAGTGGTAGAAGAGCTAGAAGAACTTGGGAATCCTCTGCAGAGACTCAGAAAAGTGAAATCCAAAAGGAACTCTAGTGTTGGTCTATGACAATGTTTCCACTGCATTCAACGTATTTCACAAGGTTCAGCAATGTAAATACATGGACTGCTTTTTCCCTCGATACACAGCGCAGCTTGAAAAGACTGAGGAATTTCTGATTGCATTTTCTCATATATGTTCTAGTAGCATTCCTTTCTCTTTCATATTATAAACATATTATTACAAATGGCCAGTGAATAGACCTTTATTTTTTCCCCTGCATTATTTAAAAAAAAAAAAAAAGAATTGTTATCAGATTTAATGATATGATAAGCTTTAAAGTTCCCCTGGGAAGCTACCGCAGCCATACTGATTTACATAAGCATTTTCCTACACATAATACAGCATGCAGGCTCTCTGATCTCATTATTCATTAGAAAATTAATGATATCTCTCAAACGTGAAAGCAGACCAGTTCTGCAGACAGTGCTGGAAATTGGCTAGTTCTCGACGCGGTAGTCATTTTCAATTTACTGGCTTGAAAAAAAGATGCTTTTAAGCAAATAAAAGGGTGCTGACATCAAACAGATACTTGTCTTGCTGCCAGGGAACGAGATGCCTTTTAAGGCAGGAAGGTGGGACTTGAGTGATGTGAATAGGAAGAAAAGAAAACAAGCCAGTCAGAGTTAAGCAGCTCTGCCCCATTCATGAAAAATGTCTAGGCTCATTTCCTCATTGCCAGAGGTCTTTTTTGCTTAAATTCTAAAGCCCATGCTCTGTTCTTGCCAATAATAAATAGCAGCCTGTTGTTAGAAAAAGTGCAAAGTACCGAGGGGCTTTTTAAGTACTTTTCCCAAACTACACAAATCATAGTAGCATCCCATATATCAGGAGACATTGTTAACAAACCCCTCAAAATTTTGTTGATTACTACATCCTGAAATTGAGACTGTATGAGGTGGTGTGGAATGAACTACAGCATGTTCACTCATAAGGAGCAAACACTGATAATCAAAGAAGGCATGAATTGCCTTGTGATCGACCAGATGAATATCTGATTTTTATTCTGGCTCTATTTAGATGATAGGAACAGCAATTAGCAAAGGCTGACTCCACTATGCAAGTCTGCTAGGCTTTGGATATGACACAATCATCAGGAGGAGAGGTTCTCTCTGTACAGTGTGTCAAAGTAGAACACCTTTGTGTGCATCTCTTGTAGCTCAATGGGTGAAACTTATGCCTGCTGCCTGTTAGATACTATCTTGCTCTGTGAGATTTGATGGCTGCTTTTCAGTGTAATTCATAGCTCAGATAGCAACAGAAATTGTTCTGGGGTGTGGTAGAGAAGGGATATTAGACACACACTGCAACATCCTGTTTTGGAACTAGTTTAGTATGAGGCTCACAGGCTCAACATTACAAAATGCTGCACTCAAGCTGTCACTTGCCAAATTTTTTGCACATTAGTTTTGTTTTTTCTTTCCTGTGATGGGTAGCAACATAAAAGGAAACATCTGGTTCTGTGATGTTCAAGCTCGGGGTGGGGGGGGGGCACATAGGAAAATCACACCAAAGCAGCACCAGATTTTACATTATCAGGCAATAATCAATAACTGAAAGTTCCCTACTTACAGTGGGAAACAAGAAGCCTGACACTGCGATTGGGATTCCACCAGGCTTCCACCAGTGCAGAAAGAGCACTACAGTTGTATTGTTGTTTGGTCACATCTTCAGCCAAGATGATAGACAGCAAATGCAGGATGCAAAATTATTAAGCTATCTAAAAAAAATCATCCAGTTACAGCTGTTGTTTTGAGTGTCAACTGTGGTTTAGAGAATAAGATGTGCACAGCTGTTTTGAGCTGAGATAAATGAGTTTCTGAGTTTATCTGAGTTGAGATAAATGTCCTCCAAGGGAAGAAATGGTTCTACAGATTGCAGTACTACTTAGGTCTATTTGGTATATATGTTTGGGGTTTAGACTAAAATCTCTGATGGGTCTTCATTAATATTAGGAACTACAAAACTTACATACCAAGACACGTATGGAAAGAAAGAGTGATTTTCGATCTGGAAGTAAGGGAAAATTTTACTTGTTTGTAGATGGTTCCTCAGGTGCAACACTCTTACATGAAACCACTCAAATATGCACTAGAAACCATCTTACATGAAATAAAAATCTGCTCATATGCAAATCTTGTAGCCAAGAACAGTGTGGTCAACATGTACAAATACCTGGAGAGGGCTGATGGTCCAGAAAAACAAACCAAGTGTCCCACTGGAAGCAGTTGGTCTATGTGCACTCACTGCTATGCTGAGCTGTTGGATAACAGAACAGAACAAGTGAAAGGTATTTTAGAAGCAAAACTGTGAACTCGTTATACTAATCATCGCATGAAAACTCCCTGCCCCAAAGACCTTACAGCTGAAATACCGGCAGAAACAAAGTGACTTTTCTTGGACAGCTTGAGACAGACTTGGAAAAAGCAAGGATATCAATCTGCTTTAACCTAAGATCCCAGTGACCTGCAGAGCTTTTAGATGACAGCAATTACCGCTGTCATGTTGGGCTCAATTACTGCTATAATCCCAGGGGTCTTTTCCAACCAGAGTGATTCTGTGATTCTGTGGTTCTATCACATTAGTACCAAGGAGCTCCAAGAGCGATACTATTGTACTTGCCTCTGTACAGTCACACAACAAAAGGACAGTCCCTGCTCTGAGAACTTTCAAAGTAAAGCACCAGGCATAGCAACTAGAAAGAAAAGGCAGCACAGGAAAGCTATAAGATGAGAAATATTTTTGCAATTATTTTTGTTTAAGTTGCAGTTCAACAAATACTTCAAGCTGATGTAAGACAGCACTGAAAGTAAGAGATGTGATTTCCTGCACCACTCCTTCCATCTGCCAGCATAGTTCTTTCTGCAGCCAGGTGCAACGGCCTGGGGAGCAGAAAACCCTTACATTTATTGTATTTAATTGGTTCTTTTTAAGGCATATTTTCTGTCTAGCAAGGCTCAAGACTATAGAAGAGTAGCCAGCAGATATAGAACAGGAGAGAGAATTTTTTTTTAGGCAGCAGCGCTAACTGGTTTTAAAAAATTAACAAAATACTGCATGGACAACTACTGATCCTATGATGAGAGCAGTTAAATGCCAAGGATGCCTTTAAGGGAAGATTATTGTTAAGGATTCTCCCAGGACTAGTGAAATCAAGTCTATTCTCTAGAAATCTCAGTAAAGGCATCTGAAAGAAGCACACATTGTCTTGCTTTTTAGTGATTAGTTGTGGCCGTCCATGGTGGCAGGAACTACATATAATGATACCTCAAAGGCAGGGAAGATTAAAGAGAAAACTTTCCTTTAAAAAGCTCAAAATACCAATGTATAAAATCAATAGGATATGCTTTACCTCTCATGGAAAGATGGGAGTCATGAGCTTTGAAGGAATGCTATGGATTTTAAAAACAGCTCACCACAGAACTACGAAGGAGTATAGTAGTCTTGAAAATGTGAACAGCAAAAAAACTACGCAATCTCCAATGAATTTGCAAAAAAAGCCATGTAAAAAGGCCCATGACAGAAGACAATCAGAAGGATGATCGATTCTGTTTTCTAAGTGACCATGAGATTTGGGAACAGCCATCTTAATGGAATGGGCAAAAGTGGATTAAAAATGCACAAGCAAGTAAAGTGTAGCTAACTTCAGAGAGACCAACTTGTGCAGCAGACCTAAAGCTCATCTGTGAAAGATAGTCTTTAAGATATGAGCTGCCCTTAGATGGGTCACCTGTAGATTTATACAGCTGATGGAAGCCTCAATGAGAACTCACTCTGAAGACAGTGCCTGATGAAAACCAAGGCTATGAACTGATGCCATGGATGCTCTGAAAGTAGCATCTTGCTTTCTTCTAGAAGTTATAAAAGAAAACCAACAACCCCGAAGTACTTCTAATTACTACTCATCTAATTTCCCAATGGTTTGTCTAGTAAATATGGGTGACTACAGCACAAAGAATGATGGAAAATTAAGCCAGTGAAGTCAATTTCTCACCAACAACCCACCATCACTTTGCGGGCAGATAACATTTCACAGCAGCTCATGTGGAGGCATTTTCTTATGGGAGGATGTCTCTTTGGCAATGAACAAGTAATGGGAAGACACTGACACAGGACAAGTGTACAATGTCATACTTCTAGTTCAGTCTGGAGTCTGTGGGCTACATGCTTTAAGATGGGCACCTAAATCCACACTTCTGCTTCTAAAAGCAGGTACTTAGGAATCTAAAAATAGGTCTGCATAATTATCCTTTGGAAAGCAGTTTTTAAACGGTGCAGCTGACACTTGGGAATTCCAAGTGGCTG
Organism: Upupa epops; assembly: GCA_013397515.1. Lineage (NCBI taxonomy): Eukaryota > Metazoa > Chordata > Aves > Bucerotiformes > Upupidae > Upupa > Upupa epops. The sequence goes on along the minus strand of VZRI01009492.1, from coordinate 9,625 downwards.
ATCAAACTGAATAGAAAACTGTAGCTATAAAGTGAATGAGCAACCAGATTATATTGAAAAGACTAGCTTATTATGACAAGAAAAGCCAGTAGCACTTTTCCCATGATCACCAACACTGATTTTTCACAGTACAAAATCCAATGAAGATGAGAATTATTCGACTATCCCACATCTGGATATTACCCTGTTCTGCAGTTTGCTTTGTGTTTTAATTTAATTTAATTTCAGTGAGGTGTTCTTTTTAATTTGCAAAATATATGAGGCAGCCTGTATATTCAAGAAGCTGTGAACCATCTACCTCTGATTCTAGGTGAAAAGAGTTAAGAGTGACTGAAAATAGAAGGGGTTTGGTGTTTTTTTTAAAACATTGTTGAAGAAAACAGAAAATTTTGCTACATGAATCATACAGAAAAGAATAAAACTCTGAGTGTAGAAAACTTTCTTCAGGAGTCTCTCTATCTTGAAGCAGTCATATCCACAATACTCATCTGAGACCAGCAAAGTAAGGGTCACAAAAAGAACAGCAGTTGAACTGTAGGAAGAGAACTGTAGAGTTACTTCAAAAATAAAACTCTAACACCAGCTTTAGCATTGCTATTCCTAATGTGATCATTGCTTTATGAATCTTCTTGCCTTTATTATTAATTTGGATCCACCACATATGCACAATCTAGAACGAAGCTTGTCAGCAACAATACACAACACTCTGCTGGTCACAGGAGTAACCTCTCAACAACTTCTAATGCATTGGGACAAAGAAGATGAGTTGATGAAACGCTTATCTTGGTGTCCTATGAAAGTGACCTTTGTGACCTTATGTTCCAAAGCTGGGTTCATCATAGCATCAGACTATATTCAGGGCTGCATAGTTTCAGATGAGCTGAGTGACAGTAATTTTTTCTTGTCTTTCAGAACAAGGACATCTAAGAGAGGTCACAACAGTAAAACTACGAGTCCTTGCTTCTCTTTATTGACTCGAAAGGGAGCTTACACAGCCAGATCTGAGAGACAGGCAATGACTGTAATTCCTTCAAGTGTCTTTATCACCCAGAAACTTGGTGGGAGGTGGGATCAATCTTTACTTGAATATTCAGAGAAATATGGATTACATAAGATTGATTCTGAAAATCATATAAACTTGTCTTTCACTGACTCTTGGAAGGCACAAATGTGGTACAATGATCCTAGACTGCTGCAGATACTGGAACAGTAAGAGTATAAACTAGATCTGAAGTTCATCATATGGGACAGAGAAGGCAAAGAAAGTGTATTGTCTTGTCCACTGGATCTGTTCAGAAGGTGGTCTGTAGAGGGTATCTCATATTTTTCTTTAAGGTCCATCCAGTCACAGAATCATAGGTTTAGTGAGGCTGGAAAAGACCTCTGAGATGATCAAGCCCAGCCTACAACCTAACATTACCACACCAGCCAGAACAGGGCACTAAGGGCCACATCCAGTCTGTCTTTAAACACCTCCAGGGATGGGGACTCCACCACTGCCCTGGGCAATCCATTCCAGGGTCTGATCACCCTTTCCCTGAGGAAGGGCTTCCTAAATAGTTTTACTCCAATAGGCATGAAAATGAACATGTGATATCTTTAGAAACATACAGTATTTACAAAATACTTTTCACATTTTACTATAGAAATGTATGCTGTGTAGGAAGATGAGTTTCACCTGACCAATCAGAGAATGTGACCAAGCACATCACAATGGAGGGATCTGAATTATGATACAGAGTGATCGACCTCCTGCAATGATACTTGTATCTTTCTCATGGGTAGGAAGCTGTCAGATATTCCATTGAGTTGCTTTGTGTTCCACCTGCTCAGCTCCTGACCTCAGTAGCAACAACAGCAGTATTAACTTTTTGGAGATTTTTAGATCCTCACATCTTGAAGCTAAAGACAAGTTCCAAACTCCTGCAACACTTCCAACTTACTATGTGTTCTCATGGAGGATTCTTTATGGCTCCTCGTTGCTGCAGCAGGATTTGAATTGCTTGAGCAATAGGAAGTGAATTGTTGTGGACAATTGCAGTGTTGATCTGAGCAAGAGGCTTCAAATTCATTTGGGGTGTCTGAGACAAAGCAAGAAGAGATTCTAGTGACATTACCAAGTAGAGGTACAGTCATCAGGTTACCTGGGGAAAGTAGTACTGTGAATGTAGTGGATGACTGCCCACAACTGGAAGAGTGTCCCTGGTTCTGCAGAAAGCAAATAACCAGCTCAGCCCTAGGAACAGAAAAAGTGGATGGAGAATCACCATGCTGTACCATCTGGTCAGATTCCTGCTGAGAGCACTGATATATCAGCACATGGGTAAGGCTAACTAGACTTTTGTAGATCCCTGTTCCAGACCCTTCAAGTCTCACACTTTGCATTGGTAAGTGCTGTGATATCAACCAGAGTGACTCAGTTCTCCCCTGAGATGAGTTACAGGTGTCTTCCCATACACCTGTAACTCATCTGTAAACAAACCAGAAACAGGCCTTGCTTCTGAGTACAGTTAGCAAAAATTTTCCAGCAGAGTATTTTTATCTCAGAAGGTATCATTTAATCAAAATGTAATCTTTTCTCCGGAACTTGCCAGTGTTGACCATGTTACCATGTCAAAACTCACAGAAAATTAAGAGGTGGGTTTTCTTGTGCATTGGAACAAATGTTTTTTCTTTTAAAAGGATGGGGGTGTGTGTGTTGTAATTCAATGAAAAAAACCCAGAAGAAAATGCTTCTATTTGATTATTCAAAGTCTGTATAACTCCAAAATACATGTTTACAGTTAGTTTGTTTCACAAGATTTTGTTTTTTGTTTGCTCAATAGCAGAGACATAAATTGAATACAAACTTGGCATATTCTCAGTGATGAAGTTTATGGAATCCAAATAGCAGCTCTTCTAAGAAAATGGGGAAAGCCTCTTTTCTCACTGTATACCCTTCCTCATAGGTTTTGATCACTAATTCTATTAGGAAAGGCTCAGAGAAGATGTTGGGAGAGTGGGAAACTTGGAAACTTTCTTTAAAAGATGCTTGCAAATGTTTGAAGAGATCTACTTACTTTTCTTGAGTTTCCCTTGAGTGTCAAGAACATTCACATTGTGTAAAGAGCACCACCACACATCAGCAGACCTCTGTGCCCAAGTAGGGTATTGATCAGAAATAAGGGAGACAAGAGCAGAGCACCCCCAGGTGCTGGCCCTTTACCAACACTTAATTCCACCCCTAAAGGGCACAATGACAAAACACGCTGCTTTCAAAAGATCATGTATACAACACTGTACCGGGGCATATGGAGATAAAACCAGCCTGCAAGGTTGTCAAGGTATCAAAAGCAGTCTACCTGCCATGTTGCTCAGCCTTGGTTTTGTATCAAAGATATTCAGTCCTCTGAGCAGAGCTGCTAAAACTGAAGGGGAGGGTGAAGCTACCATTTATAGAGATTTAGGATCTATACCTGACTTGACACCTATGCTAATTTAAGACTGATGCATCTGCACGGTACTGTATCCCATGTCGTTAGCCTTTCCAAGGCTCACACATCAGTATAAAGAGTCCTGAGGCACCATCAGCATACATGCCAAAGCTGTAGATCCTGTTGCATGGAAAATGGATAACTGCACTACACTTCTTTTCACTTCTCTACAGCTAATAATTTTGCTCTTTTGGGGCAAACTGTTACCAACCCCATGGCAAACACACACTCTGTGATATGTGTAGCATTCTTGTAAAACTGCTTTTTGGGCAGCAATAATTTTATTGGTATAAGCTGCAGCAGCAATAAAAACCTAGGTATTTGTAGATAAAGTTACTGGTGATTGTCATATAATTATTGCTAATTGAGCTCCTAAATGCCACAGGGACAAATGCTTGTAACAGGATACAATTAGTGAGGTTTAAACTAAGTTTTGGTTTGTTGCCTAGTGCTCCCATGAAATCAGTTCCTTGGGGCACAACAGAGAGGAAAAGAAGTAACTGGAAAAGATGCTTCCCAAATTTTTAATGCTGTGACTTGCTCCACTGAAGCCAATGAAAATACCTACATCGGTAGAGCAGTAGTGAAATTGATTTCCTCCTTTTGATTAAATTATATGAGAGGAACCGAAGTTACAGAATGATAACATCAATTCCCCAAAGGCAGACACTTCCCGTGATACTTCATGTCTCAGCTGGGTATTAGTGAAAGATTTCTTAGCAGCCTGTAGTCAAGCAATGGGAGCTGGGAACAAAGACAGTCAGGAAAGCTGGTGGTACTGTTGTTTCCCACTTTGAATTAAAGTCATCTGAAAGCCTAGCTGATGGCTCAGTGAGTGATGCTGAACAGTGCATCGCTCCATAACAAGAACAGCAAGTTTGAGAGCATTTGCCTCCACTGCAATTCAATCAGGGAGCCTTGCAGCTCAAATTGCTACTATTTTGTGGGTCATTACCTCCTCCAATATTCTGTGTGCCCTCTCTTGTTTTCTTTTCATTTGCTATGCAGGCTTGCAGACCTTCCTGCTAGGTTTCACTTGGGAGGCCCAGAACCCCTGTTCAGCAAATCCTAACAGGACCTTGATGGATGTTAATGTCTCTGCCTTTCATATCATTTTACGAGTGAAACCTTTGATCTGTCAGCAGTCTTTACATCAATGCAGTCATTTCATAAAGTGGAGAATATGACAAAAATATCTGTTGGGTTAACGGTGACTATATTCCCACCCCCCACCCCCCTCAAAAAAGCGGCATTGGGGGAGTCTACTTTAACCTCCAACAGCCAGATGTGCTGTAAGGGTAGAACTAGGAGCAAAACCTCTTTTAGTGTCTTTATTTTTTTTTTTTTTGAAAGTAGTCTGGTAAAGTAACTTGTAAAGCAACAAGTACTGTACATTATGATTCAGAGCAGCAAGGGACAGCTGGAGAGACTTGATTGGCTCCAGCCCAATGAAACAGAGGCTTCTTGTGACCAGCTGCTGTGCTGCAGCGTGAATGACAAGGGTAATAATTGATTACTAACTGGCAGCTCTAAAGGAAGAAAGAATTAACAAGAGTGATGAGGTGCTTTACAGCTCGGTAACTGTAAAACCAGTAGAACAATTAGAGGAAAAAGAAAGGGGTTTCACTTCTTACCTTAGAGTTACAAGGACAGTGCTAGTTATTGTAAATCATCTGACAAGCAAGCCAGAGGGGCAGGTCAGTGGGTAATATGGGGGTTTTGCACACCCACAGGTCCTGCAGATCATTCAGCAGATTTACCGGAGAGCAGCTAAAACTCAATCAAAAGCATCCAGCCATGCCAATTACATTGGTAGTCAAGGCAAGGTCTCTGAGCTGTCAGCTGTAATATCATACTGGATCTGAAACCTGCAGCGAATGGTCCATTGCGACAAACCAAATCTTTGCCTTTCAGTGGGTGCTTGATTGCACATACACTCTTTCTGCCCTGAGAATAAGTGCATGCCTTTTTCTTCTCCTTCCCCCCTCAACCCTTGTAAATAGCTTTTGTGTTCACCAGTAAATGCAGTGGATGCATTGTTGCTACACCCTTCTTCAAGGGGATTGTACTAACCTCATGCTCTGGGCCATGTAAAGCATTCTGGCCACTGAGAGCCTGGCTCTGCCCCTTTTTCATGCAGAGTAGCACCTCACTTTGGGCCAGATCATGGCCAGCATGCCAATGCAAGTAAGGAGCAATAACGTGTCCTGTGTCTTGCTTCTCACACACAGGGAAATAATAGATTCTGCAGACTATGCCCTTTCCTAAGCCCAAGTAGGAAGAAGGGAGACCTTGATGGATCCTTCATTTCCTTTCCCAAAGCATCTGGCAGCAGGAAGCATGTGCTGTGCCAGCTACAGCCCGGTTATGGTACGCTTTCTTCCCAGAGCAGCAAGGAGACAGGACTGTCCCAGCAGTAGCTCAGCAGTGTGTGGCTCCTTTCCTAGGGCTGAAGCACCATGGTCTGGTCTAGTTCTCTGTGAACAGAGCTGATAAAATCAATGAGACTAATCATGGGGAAAGGTATAATCCAGCATGAGCAAAGCTGGCAGCCCCTGCTCCGATATATGGAAAATACTCTATTAGTTGGTTGAAGCATCTTCAACAGCTGTACATGTGACAGTTCAGCAGCTCAGGGCGATAGAGCTTGGAGAAAGGAGCATTTTCCGGCATTTTCTCGCTCTTTCTAGGTACAGGCAGCGCGATGAGCAGATTAGCCCTGCTCCCCGCGTCAGCTGATTTCGAGAGAGAGCTGAGCCAGGCGTGGGCGGAGCGGCAGCACCGCGGCGCTTTTTAAACCACCGCTTCGGGAGAGGGGGGTGCTTGTGTTTGTTCTGTGCTGCTTGTATTTTTCTTCTGTGTAACTGGCAATGGTTGGAACTAGGGCAAAAATGAGCAGCTGAAAAAGTGTGGGGAGGCAGACCGCACCCTCCACCATCATGCACTGTGCAGACATCCAGCTGTGGGGAGTGCCTCAGCCTGTTTCTCTTCCAGGAAGGTGAAGAGACAGCACCTGTGTAAGATTCAGCCAGGTGGATTATCTGCTCTTGAAGGTGGCAGAGCTAAAAGATTAAGTAGATCGATTGGTGGAACCACTCCCTGAAGGAAAGGCAGAAGGCCACAGCTCCAGATAAATCACACAAATCAGAGGACCCCTTCCCCTCTTGTCACCAGGAAATAGGAAGGGACCTCAGAGAAGAGGGAAAATGGAAACAGGTCCTGCTCGGAAAAGGAGGCATATCCCATCTCAGCCTCCCCCACCATCCCAATTGACCTTGCAGAACACATATGGGGTTCTGCAGGAAGAACTGGCAGATGGAGAGGAGAATTGCTTGCCCAGGCCTGAAGTGACAGACAGACAGAGATGCTGTAGATCCATCATCACAACTGGCTCTAAAAAGAGAAGTAGATGGATCACTGTGATGAAGACTCTCTTCTGAGGGGAGCACAGGGCCCAGTATGCTATCCTGACCCACTTCAAATGGAGGTTTGCTGCCTCCCTAGGGCACAAGGCAGGGATGTGATGTACAAACTTCTTACCCTAGGAAACCCCTCTGATTATTACACCCTGTTGGTATTTCAGGTGGCGGCAATGATGCTACCAGGAGAAGCACAAAAACAGTTAAAAAAGATATTTTAGAACCGTGGGGCAGCTGCTTAAGGGATCAGGAGTGCAAGTTTAGCCATCATATTTGAAAGATTATGGCAGTCTGGTGAAGTTCCTGCTGACTGAAAGAGGGGAAACATCACTCCCATCTTTAAAAAGGGAAAAAAAGATCTTGGAAACTACTGGCCAGTCAGCCTCACCTCTGTGCCTGGCAAGATCATGGAGCAGATCCTCCTAAAGGCCCTGCTGAGGCCTCTGGAAAATGAAGAACTGATTGGTAACCAACAGAACTTCAACAGAGGCAAATTATGCCTAACTAATTTGTTGGCCTTTTACGATGGTGTTACAGCACAAGTGGACAAGGGAAGAGCAACTGATGTCATCTCCCTGGACTTGTGTAAAGCGTTTGACACTATTCTGCGTGACATCCTGGTCACCAAACTGGAAAAAAATGGACTTGTTGAACGGACCACTTGCTGGATAATGAATTGGCTGGATGGTCACACTCAGAAAGTTGTGGTCAACAGCTCAAAGTCCAAATGGAGAGCAGTGATGAGCGGTGTCCCTCAAGGGTCTGTGCTGGGACCAGTGTTGTTAACATCTTTGTCAGTGATATGGACAGTAGCATTGAGTGCCCTCTCAGCAAGTTTGCTGATGACACCAAGCTGTGTGGGGATGTGATACCACGCTGGAGGGAAGGGATGCCATCCAGAGGGACCTGGACAGTTTGAGAGGTGGGCCAGTGCCAACCTCATGAGATGCGACAAGGCCAAGTGCAAGGTCCCGCACCTGAGTCGAGGCAATCCCAGGCACAAATACAGGCTGGGTGGGGAACAAATTGAGAGCAGCCTTGAGGAGAAGGACTTAGGGGGGCTGCTCAATAAAAAACTCAAATGAGCCAGTAATGTTCACTTGCAGCTCAGAAAGGTAACTGCATCCTGGGCTGCATCAAGAGAAGCATGACCAGTAGGTCAAGGGAGGTGATCCTTCCTCTCTAATCCGCTCTTGTGAGACCCCATCTGGATTACTGTGTCCAATTCTGGAGCCCCCAACACAGGAAGGATATTGAACTGTTGGAATGTGTCCAGATCACAAGGATGATTGGAGCTCTGGAGCACCTTTCCTATGGGAACAGGTTGGGGCTGTTCAGCCTGGAGAAGACTCTAGGGAGATCTTATAGCATCCTTCCAGTATTCTAGTACCTGAAGGGACGCACAGGAAAGCTGGAGAAGGGCTGTTCCCAAGGGCTTGTAGTGGTAGGACCAGAGGTAATGGTTTCAAGCTGGAAGAGGGGAGGTTTAGACTGGAAGTCAGGAGGAAGTTCTTCACAATGAGTGTGCTGAGACACTGGAACAGGTTGCCCAAGGAGGTTGTGGCTGCCCCTTCCCTGGAAGTGTTGAAGGCCAGATTGGCTGGGCCTTGAGTACCCTGGTCTAGTGGGGGATGTCCCTGCTCATGGCAGGGGGTTTGGAACTAGATGATCTTTAAGGTCCCTTCCAATCTGAACAATTCTATGATTCTATGAATAAGTTATTTACTCCTCTATCCCTTTAGTGGCATTCTCAAATGTGGAGATGAACAGAAAGAGCCCTCAGGTGGACTCATGGCTGCAAGACTGGTGTTATAGGTAGGGCTTTGGGTTTTTCAACCACAGGCTTCTATATGAGACGCCTGGCCTGCAGGCAGCAGGTGGGATGCACCTATCCCATACAGGAAAAGGATTCTGAGGCAGGAGTTAGCATGGCTCACTGACAGAGCTTTAAACTAGATGTGAAGTGGGGAAAGGGAAATATCTGGCTCTTGCTAGTGAGAACTCTGAATGTAGTATCTCAAAACTTACAGGGCAGTGTGGCATCACAGATAACCAGAATGTCTGCCACCTCTCAGCATTTAAAACTGTGTCCCTCCCTGCAATATTCATGGACCAATGTGTGCAGCATGGGTGATAAACAGGAGAAGCTGGAGGTTGCTGTACAAGAGGAAAACTATGATATGGTGGTCATCACAGAAACCAGGTGGGATGAGTCCTACAACTGGAGTGCTGCAATTGATGGGTATCAACATTTCCTAAGAGATAGGCAAGGGAGAAGAGGTGGTGGAGTGGCCCTCTATGTTAGGGAGACATATGAAAGCATAGAAATCACCAAGAGTGAGGATAGGGTTGAGGCCTTATGGGTGGGAATCAGAAGCAAGGCCAGCAAGAGTGTTTTCATGGTGGCTATCTGTTACAGACCACCCAAAGAGGATAAAGAAGCAGATGAAATGTTTTATAAGCAGTTGAGGGAGGTTGCAAAATCGCTGCCCCTTGTACTCATGGGGGACTTCAATTTTTCCAATGTCTGCTGGAAATACAATACAGCAGAGAGAGAACAGTTCCAGAGGTTCCTGCAGTGTGTGGAGGAGAACTTCCTAACACAACTGGTGAGACAGCCAACCAGGGAAGGTGCCCTCTTGGACCTGCTGCTTGTGAACAGGGAGGGTCTTGTGGGGAAAGTAGAGTTTGGAGGTCACCTAGGGAACACTGATTATGAGATGATTGAGTTTT
>VZRI01009489.1:0-82378 GCA_013397515.1 Upupa epops | reverse complement strand
TCATACATTTCCTGGCGCACCAACGCTTAAAGTTCCTCCTGCTTGTTACCCATACTTCGTGCATTGAAATAGACACACCTCAGTGGGGCCAATACATGCATCTTCACAGTGAATACACTATCCACCATTTTCTCCCAAGAGATACCAGTACCATCCCCTCCCCCCTTCAATCCTTACATATCCTGATTCATCTCTGGGTTTATCAATTCACATGCTCTTTAGAAAATAATCTTGGCCATTGCTGCTCCCTTTTGGAAAAGACAATGAGAGATCATTGCCAAATAGCCGAGTACATGGCAAATGTTAATCTGGTTTAGAACTACACATAAACACTCTGCACATTAGTACTTCTGCCATCATTCAAGGTCATTGCTCAGCTGTAGCCAAAAGGGTAATGTCTCATTACATTAAACCATGAGTGCTTTGGCCCCCGGCCGGATTCAGCTCGGTGATGTAATGCTGCAGGCACAAGATATCCTAAGACCCCCAACAAAGGGAAATCTGCCTGCAGCTGGGTTTGAGCTGTTGCTGTGGTGGGTTGAAGGTGTTGGTAGTTCCAGCTTTTACAGGAGCATAGCCCTGAGTACCCTTTGCTCACTGGAGAGCCTGTATAACTGCTGTCATAGAATCATTAGGGATTGGAAGTAACCTCGAAAGATCATCCAGTCCAATCCCCCTGCCACAGCAGGATCACCCAGACCAAGTCCAGGTGGGTTTCAAACATCCCCAGAGACTCCACAACCCCACCCCTCCAGTGCCCTGTCACCCTCATTGGGAAGAAGTTATAGAATCACAGAAACGGTCAGGGTTGGAATGGATCACAAGATCATCCAGTTCCAACCCCTCTGCCATGGGCAGGGACACCCCACTCTAGATCAGGCTGGCCAGAACCTCATCCAGCCCAACCTTAAAACACCTCCAGGGACAGAGCCCCAGCCACCTCCCTGGGCAACCCATTCCAGGCTCTCACCACTCTCACGGTGAAGATCTTCCTTCTCCCATCAAGTCTAAGTCCTTGGAGCACACCATCCAACAGCAGCAGGGAAAGGAGAGTGGCTTTAAAGGCACCAGGAGGGACATTGCCAAACCTGAGAGGAAAAGCCACCGCCTTTTCACAGTCCCCTTGAGGTGCACTTGGGGAGCCAACAGCAGAGATGTGAATTTCTATCAAGAGAGGATGACCCAGTAGACCAGAAACTGCTCATGGTGTCTCTTTCAGCTTGTTTGGTGTCTAAATTAAAACCTGTCTCAAGACACCCGCCATTTCCTTGTGGACAAGCAGAAGAGAAGTGCCTCTGCTGCAGCAGACTATTAGTTACCCTTTTACTCTCTATCCTGCAAAAATCCCATGCTCAGAAGCACTCCTTCCATGGGGTGGAACGCAGTGGATTTGTACTGTAGGATTTATTCCTTTTTTAGTTACATATGTTTGCTTTATACTGACATCCTCTCTCCTCCCAGAAAGGAACTGTAGTCTTGCAGGCCACATGAACTTTTCCATACATCAGTGGCCTTATTATTTAAAAAAATATGATTAGCTAATTCTTATTCTAGAATGTTAGGATACCATAATCTTAAATAAACTCATTAATTTTGATAAATTAGGGTATTTTTCCAGAGCCAGGGTAGCTGCCACAATATACGTCATCTTCCTCTAATGTCTTCTTCTTTATTATTTTTTCCAGGGTCTGTATACATTAGAACGTGGCCGGCTGGTTTTGCACATAGCAGTGGGAGCCACATTTACCCCTGGAGTAATTTCACTTAAGCAGAGGGAATTACAGGAGGTTAAAACTGGTTTCAGCATGTTAGGTGGTTAAAACATTTCTGGCATTGATAGATTGGCATTTCTAGATCCCAGTGATCTGCACTGAGACAATGATCCCAGGAGTGTGGCTGGTCTCCATGACTTTGGGGTTTTTTTCCCTGCTGCTCTGAGCTCATTAGTGGAATAGGGAGCTGGTGAAATGCTTGTCAATCCCTTGACAAAAACCCCCGAACACCAAAAAGCAGGCAAACACACCAGTCTAATTCACACTGATAAAAGTCTTGGTTTCCACAACCACTGATTATAGCTTTAGTTGGAGTGGAAAGAGAACAGTGGGTATTAAGGATCTCTACTGTAAATGAAGTCATAGGACTTGGCTTTATTCATCAAAGGCATGGGGTGACCTAAGACACACAGCATTCAGGCTAAATGTCTGCTGGTTCTGCTACAACCAGGATATTCAGAGAAAGAAAACTTAGATCTGAAGCACAGTCACATACTTTTTGCATGAAAACCAATAAAAATGCCAAATTCCTTAGCTATCAGAAGTGCCTCCAATGATTGTCAGCTCTGGACATTGATTATTTAAAAATGATCCCATTTAGTGGGCTGAAGTTTAAATAACAACATTGCTGTGCCAGCCCTGCCTCTGCTATGGTGACCAGGATATTTTGCCCCTGAATAAGAAATACAGCGCTGGACTCACAAGCAAGAGAGAAGTATCTTCAATATATTTGCTATTCAGGCAAAAGCCATTCCTCTGAAGGGGCATATGTCATGTCTGTTGAAGATGAGAGTTTAATGTACGTTGTAAGTTACATCTGACAATTTCTCAGAAGAAAAACCAAAGCTATTTGGAAAACTGACATTCTCTCACTGCAAATGTAAAGTGAAAAATATAAAATAAGGCTTCTCTTTTTCTTCTTCAAGAAATTAAGAATGAATTCAAATGGTGGGGAAAAATATTTCCGCTCTAGGGGCTGTTTCTTTTTGATTTCCTCCTGGAAATTCTCAACTCTGTAAATGTTTAAATTTAAGCTACAGTTTTCAAAATTTTCAGTATAAAATCTAAATGTCTTCATGTGAATTAGTATCTTCCAATGGAAAAAAAAAAAGATGTGGGATATTTTCTTTAGGAAAGCTTTCTTTACAGGATGTTTCAGCCTGCTTTAGGTGGAAACCATAAGCCAAAGAAAGAGCACCTGGATTAACTCATGAAACTGGAAGACTAACTCATGAAACTGGAGAGGAGCATGGCCTGGGCTGAGTGTTCACAGGGCATTCTTCCATGGCTGTCCATGCTTGTTGACTCGCAGCATGTTCCCCAGAACCAGTTCTGGCCATGTCAACAAATGGTCCCTGCTCAGTCATCACTCAGGGACAGTGAATACCAAGGGCCACTGACAAAATGCCATGGGGTGAAGCAGGTAGAGCTCACTCATGCTAATGAGCTGTGCCCTACCCTTGCCCACAGAGCTATGGAATGGATCTACACAGTTCTGTTCAGAAGGACAGACACAGCCTGCGAGCCTCCTGAGGACTGTAGGAAGATGCTATCAGTCATGATGGGATGTAGACGTTATACAGATCTAACCTGTAGGTTTCCTGGGGTAGCACTGTTTAGGTGAGCTGACTTTGACCAAATTGTCCCCTTAAGCCTAAAACACATTGCTTTTCTGAAAGGAGAGTTTTTCTTGTTGATCCTCTAGAGCATGGGCAAGAAACTGTGACCAAGGCAGTGCACCCACCTTGCTAGACATGGGATGCTGGGCTGGGTTATGGAGGTGTCTGCCTTGTGTGGGCCAAGCACACTGCTCTGGAGCACTTCTGGGACCTGTCTGTCCAGCACAGCTGAGGGCAGGAACACTGAGTGTGGGCTGTGGACACTGATGTCTGTCATTTCACATAGTAATGACAGAAACAATTAAAGCTTCCTATAAGTCATGGCCTGTAAGCCTTGGATATTAGCAAATACACTCCAAACAGAACACAGAGTAATTCTCCCTGTTTTCATCCCTTCTAAGGCTGCAGTCATCCCTTCCTTTAGGGGAGTTTTTGCTCAGCTCCAGCGTTGGAGCCATTAAAGCAGCTGCTGACCTGTAGAGAGAGCTGGATCAAGGCTGGGAGAAGGGCATGAGAGAGGCTGCAGGAGTATGCAGCTGATGGGGAAGCAGGGGATAGTGCATGTGATGGAGGAAAAAGAGGCAGTAAAAATAGTCCTAGTGCAGTTGCAAAGTCATTTGCTCCTACTGCTAAGGAAGGGATTAGAATGATGGATACAGCATGAGGAGAGGATCCCTCCCAGGGATGTTCCTCTGTCTCCTTCAGAAATAGACCTTTATCCCACCCTCCTACTCCCTACTAGAGCAGGGAAAAACCACAGGCTCCACAGCCATCTGAGCTTCTGTCTCAAACTCCAGAGCAACCACCAACCATTACGTGGATCATCAGGCCATCTTGCATGGAATCACTGGCAAACCTGCATATCATCAAGGCAGTTTGCCAAGTCTGCTCTATCTGATGGATAGTCCTCTCTACCATATTAGCAGGTTGTTTCCAAGGATGTTGTAAACCTTGGCTTGAAACAGAAGGAGGCCATTTGAGGGGATGAGCTGCAGAACAAGAAGCCGGTAGTGGGTTCACTATCACAGCAATATTAAAGTACACTTGTACTTTCAAAGAGCATAAAAAGAGTTTTAAGCCTTATTCTTTCCCAAGGAGAGGTCTCGGTGTATTGCTGCTCTTTGTCATGTTGTATTTTTTGCGTTAAACTATGAGCATACCTTAAATAACTTTTGGTAGTTTAGAATGTCAAACACTGGCTTTGGATTAAATCTCTTCCTGCCAGGGAAGCTCTGTTGAAAACACGGTTGCCTGACCTGGTAGGTGAATCACGTGAATTTTTGACAAGCACATCAGGGGCATTTTCTGAACTTCTGTTGTGAACTGCCTCTTAAAAAAGAGTTCAGTATCTCTTCTGTTAAAGAATTAAAATGGAGAGAATCAAAGGAAAACTGTATGTAGGAATAACAATGTCAGTGAAAGCATACACTGCTGATACGGACTGGGGCATCTGAAGAGAACATAATTCAACATAAGCAAAGGCAACAAGATGTGGTGTGGATGTGGCATTGCACGGTCAGCGTGGCTGTGCTGTACCTGTGAGCAGCCCTCTGTCCCTAGCAGCAGCTTTGCTGTTCACAGAAATACCACAACTCTTCTAACAAACCTAGTGGCTCAATTTTAAGTTAACTGTGTGGGGCTTGCAGGACCCCGTTGGTAGCCTGAGGTAACAGATAACCAGCCAAGAAAGGAAGACAACTGCATTTCAGGTGCTGTCCAGTCCCATGGTAATTAACTTCTGGGTTAATTACCAGGCGAATCCAGCAGTTCTCTAGATTTTTCAGCCAAAAAGAGAGATTATCTCCCAAAGCACATCCTTGGGAAGAGGCAGATACAGCACACTGTATCCTGTGATCACCAGGAGAGAGCCAAGCATGCTGATAAGAAACCGGAGCATATGCCTTGTTTTTATTCACGCTCCTTTCTTCCTATCAGAAGTCTTATGACAACTACACTGATCCAGGCAAAGTTGAAAAGCCTCACAATTAAGACATTACTTAATAAAGAATTAGGATCGTATAACAGTTAAATGGTCTTTCAGTGAAATAGTGTTTAATCTAATACTGGTAGTAGCTCAAATAACTCAGGACCGATACTTGGAAGCAAGGGAAGGAGCACACAGATGAAGAGTAAACATATATAGATTGTGCTAAAGATTAGCTGTGATTTCCAGCAACAGAAATAATGCCAATTAAGCAGCAGTTGTGATTAAATTACTATCATCAGACATTCCTGTATCTTGAGAGAGAATAGCAGAGAGGCCAGTTTCTGCATCAGAGCTTGGTTTGGAGGCAAGAACACAGTTTACTTGGTGACCTGGTCTCCACAGCTCACACAGAACTTCCTCTTCAGCCACTACACGGTTGTCAGTTAGATCTCATTAAATGTAGAGAATAACACAAAAGGAAGAGTATGGGTTATAAAAAGAAATAAGTCAACCCCTCAGGAAGAGCATAAAAAGAGAATCAGCAGTGTGGATGTGCGTGTCCATGAGTTACTGGATGAAATCATATTTGCTGAAACAAAACTACACTCAACTTTTCAGAGGAGTGGTCGGCTAGACATGTCACCTAGCAACTGGACACTGATTTCTCCTCATACCTTGAAACCTTTTGCTAGCCTCCCACTCGTCTTTCAGCTTTAACAGCCCCTTTTCCTGTCACTGAGCAGAATTCATCCATGGCTGTTGAAGCATGGAGTTCTATCAAGACTTGATTCGTCTTCCAGTCTGGGTCCTCCAAATTGCCTATTAACCCTCCTTTCCTCTTCCTCAAATAACAAAGAAACTGCCTTTCTGTTGAAATTTCCATATTGTTATGTATTGACTTAACACAGATAAGGCTCTCGGGCAAGTCTGGAGAATTGGCTGAGCAAAGATGTGCAAACTGTTTTGCTGGGACAAGATAAGTGGGGAAAGATTAAAGCTGCAAAGCAACTACTGTGGATTATTGCTCATATCACTGTAGAATAAAAACCTAAGCAAGTTACAAAGGGCAATGTGTCAACCAGTATCTAACTACACAGATGGCCTCATCTTTATAAGACCCCATGAGTAGGGTGAAGGTTGTTCTGCAGCTATTGAGTAACCCCACAAGCACAAAGGCAGGGAAAGCAGAGCCGATGCATCATTCCATGGTTGTTGTGAGGCATGGTGTAAGGCTGTCACATCCCATACAGGTGGCAAATGTCTACTTTAGATAACAACATCTTTCTGTCCAGACAGCCTGGCTGCCAGACCTTCAGCTAGTCCTCTCAGCCAGCTCAGGTGAAGCAGGCAGGACTGAAGATGGCATTTAACAGCAGCAGACTCACTGTTAGTTAGGACTACACAATGCCTTGGGGTGGCCAGACCCAGAAAGGTATTGCCCTGTCCTGCACAGTAACTGCAGGAGGACATGTCACAGGCAGCGCTGCCTAGGATGTGTATACCAGATACCTGGTGCAAGACAATGGGGCCTCCGTATTGGTTTCATCTTGCCTTGAAAGCTTCATTCTGTTTGTGGGCAGGGAAAAGGAAAGAGAGCACCAAGCAAGTTGCAAAAAAAACCTCAAGAGGAAGTGTGACCTTGCTCTTGTGGTCTACACTGTCTCACTAAGTACTCTCCAACCTAGTGCAGGTATGGGTTGGCCCCAATATCACAAATAGCAACTGAAAGACACATACGGCTCCCACCAGGAAAATTCAGCTTGGCTTACAGGCTCCACAGTGAAGAGACTGCAAATGAAGGGCTGTTTAACCACTGTGAACACATTTGTCTGAGCCCTGTCTCTATTGCTGCTACTACTTCACAATTAATATTATCTGTCAGAGCCAGAGTTCTCCAAGATGACCAGCTCAGAGATGGAGTCAGATTTATAACTGCAGTCTTGTGTTCCTGACATTAGGTTGTTTCTTGTTACTAGAATAGATGATAATCATGTCTATTCAGTTCTTCTCCAGTCTCAGAATCCTCAGATTTGGCTCTTAATCAGAAGAAACATCACTTTTCTAAAATCTTTAACAGCTTTCTGTGAGAGTTAACATGGTGCTGGCATCCCTTCAGGGAGCACATTACACCTCATCCTACTGCCCAACCTGGGCAGAATTTGGATTCTTTCAAACAGACACCAAACAACTTCTTCAGCAGAGCAGGGCAATAGCAGATTCCCACACTAGCACATGCAGGCAGCCTTTAATCTCTGAAGTGGGATGTGAACACTCAGGCCCACATGTGAAATTCACAGCTCCTGGAAACCCACAGAACTTTTGTAGCGAAGGGGTGGAACTGGCCAGGAAGATGACTACAGCACAGGCAGCACTCCTTTGCAGATTATCCATTGAATACCTGCTGAACATCACTCAGCATTTTAGACCTGTCCTTTCAGACAGTTTTCTCTCTCAATACAGCATCAATTAACAAACACGTGTCATTTTTAATACAGAATGACCATAAACAAAGGGGCTTTCTTTGTCTCCCTGAATGATACATCTTGATTTTCACTGTTTAGAGAAATATGTCATTGTCTATCGACATCGCTGCTGGTGCTCTGCTGTTTCAGGGCCAGGAATAAAAAAGTAGCTAGCTCAAGAGAAAGGCTGAGGTTTAAATTGTGCAGCACAGCAAACAGAAAGCACACCAGCAATAGCTCACCAAAAAATACAGAGTCTGTTCACACACATCAGGAAAATGAACAGCAGATTAGGTCTTTTGTAAGTACCGTCATTTTGCAAGCCTGGATGGATTAGGTTATATTTCTGCCACATAATCCTACTACATTAAATTGATTTACATCACTAGCTAAATCTAAGCTCTGTAAGGAAACTATTTTTAACTTCTGAAATAAATTTTATTTCCCTTTAGAATTTGTTTAGTCCTTTTTATTTTATTACAGATTTTTACTTTGGCTTTTAGATTTTTTAAAAATCTATTTATTTCATCAATTCTTCTGCTCAAAGGGAAGGAGTATGAAAGGATGAGTCAAATCTGTCAAATGAATAAATGGTTACAGTACTGGTGCCACAGCCAGGGCTCAGCTACTCAGAACATGGGACTTGCTGTGAGAGCGTCTTACAGATAGGAAGGGCATCTTCAGCCATAGGTTTGCCAAGCTGGCAAAGAGGGCTTCAACCTAAAGTTGACAAGGGAGGGGAACCTCAATTCATTTCACTCTTACCAGTTTGAGGCCAGCAACAGGTGCACAGAGACTAGAGACAGATCACAGGTCAGTATGAGAGCACCTGAAGAGCAGCACAAAGGAATTCCAGCCACTCCAGATATGAAGTCATCTTCGTAGAGACACAAGTGCCTCTATGCAAACACATGTAACATGGGGAATAAACAGGAGGACTTAGACAAATGAGCACATCTGCAAGGCTGTGATCTTACTAGCATCACAGAGATGTGGTGGGACAGCTCCTGTGCACTGGTGTCTTGGTATTGAAGGATACAGGCTCTTTTACAATGACATGTGGGTGAGTAGGGCGGTGATGTCTCGCTCTATGTCAACAACCGGCTGCAGTGCATGGAGCTCCACCTAATGATAGGTAAGTATGAAAAGGAGGGCAGGCAAAGGTGGTCAGGATCTGCTGCAGGCTGTTATATAAAGAACCCGAAGGTTTTAGGTTGGAAAAAGTCTTTAAGATCATCGAGTCCAACCATTACCCTAACTCTACCAAGTCCATCACTAAACCACATTAAGGACGTCTAAACACTTCCAGGGATGACACTTCAACCTCTCCCTGGGCAGCCTGTTCCAAGGCCCGATGCCCCTTACAATAAAGATTTTCCTAATGTCAACCTAAACTTTTTATTCCAGAGTGAGTTCTCATGCTGTGAAATGTAGTTTTGTTCCAAAATTTACCATCATCTTATTCTTAATTTGAGTAATCAGATGGACACCCTGGTGCTAAACACCACCAAGTGGAAATCTTTCTAAATGTCCCTGAACAGTAGAGCTAAAGCTTGAGCTCAGGTTATTTTTCCCCATCACAACTGACTTTAACAAATTGTAGAACTTGTCCAAGTCAGTGCATGTGTATTGCAAGCTCTGCTGTTTCCATTAACCACAACCTAAGGTCTTTGCAGAAGCACTTGTGTTGTTTTCTTTGACTTTCTGACTCCAGGCTGTCTTAAGAATCAGACATCATAGCTTTAAACCTGTTAAATATATCTTTGTTTCAGAGCTCAAAAGCTGGTGATCCATAACACAGGTCTGAAAAGACCCTTATGAGCAGACAGGAGGAGTCTGTAAAGATGATGGAAGAATGAGGAAAGGTATTTTATTTATACAGATCAGATCTGTTCAGAGTCTCTCAAATCACAATATTTTCACCTCTGTGGGTAGGTGTGAGCACTCTATTTCCAAGTAAGGCTCCATTTTTTTCACTTAATGGTGTAAAGACAATAAAAATATGTCTTTTCACAGAGCCCCCCCCCCCTCCCCCCCAGCAAAACAGTCACAACACATGCTGACACATGACTGCCTCTCTACACAGTGTTCTTGATCAGATTCCAACTTGTATTGCAATAATAGGATTTGAAGCCCAGGCAGACTGAGAACTGTTTTTCACTTTAGCATTAAGTTTGTGTAACATGTGCCTCATGGAAAGAGAAACTACTTTAAGGACAGGACCAAAACAAAGGAAAAACCAAAGATCAGACAGTGGGGAGAGGTCTTTCCCTCTGAGACTGGGAGGAGTGCTGCACGTGCACAGAGCAGCACTTGGAGCTGTGTCTTGGCAGATCATTTGGTAAACCCTTCCGCTTCTATTGTGACACTGAAGAGTACAAATACAAAG
The DNA here is from genome assembly GCA_013397515.1 of Upupa epops. NCBI lineage: Eukaryota > Metazoa > Chordata > Aves > Bucerotiformes > Upupidae > Upupa > Upupa epops. The sequence goes on along the minus strand of VZRI01009489.1, from coordinate 72,209 downwards.
TGGTTCTGGCCTTTCTTAGGAGTTGTGTACTTGTGCTAGAACGACTGCCCAGAGCTGGGGCACCTACATCTCCCATAGCAGGGAATGTGGGCAGTAGGTCCTGCACACCCAGACAAAGAAGGGTGTGTGTGACCCCCAGAGCCTGGGAGGGGGGGGATACGTGTCAGTACACATAAATCTGTGCATGTGGCAGAGGCTGGAATCAGTTACAGGAGGTGATTTAAAATTGTGGTTGCATGGTACCCCTTGAGGCCAGTATTGTGGTTACCTGTTGTGTGGCTGATAGTGCTTTCAAATGCGTTGTGCAGTGGTGGCCAGTTCAGTGAATACCGCTGATCCTCACTGTGGGCAGAATGTGGGCACTTCAGTCTGGGAGTGGCTGAGCCAATTATTGTGACAGCAATTAACCCAAACATTGTTCCACCAAAGTCACTGATGGTGATGTCTCAGCTACCTTCCTTAGTCTTCTTTGATGTCTTAATTTTGCAGTGTCCACTTCCTTCCCGTGCAGTGAACAGGATAGAGAGCAAACTGGTGTGATGCTATAGAGCTACAGGCGCATTATACAGCACCAACAGCTAGTTGTTCATATAATCACAGCCAGTTGTCTGCAACGGGAGGCTTAAAAACCACCTTGAGTGAGCTGTGCCAATGGGACAGGGGTGTGTGTGGGGAGGGGTGTAGAGGAAGTTCTCATTGCAGTGGCCAACATCCAGTCAATCCAACACTGACTGTGCATTACCTGCAGTTATTCAATTCCCCAGACAAAGGGACATTTCTATCACATGCATATTTATGCTCAGCAGCAACCTTCATACTGAGAAATCGGAAGCAGTTTAACTCTGGTACATGATTTGAAGTTTTCCCACTCTACCCCATGAAAATACAGTTGGTAACACATGTTCTCAGAGAGCACATTAGCACTGAATTCATTCAAACCTCCCCACGTTGGCAGGAAAAGGATTGGAGCTATTCTTACATTATTCATTACAGGCTTTGGCAGCTCGTGTAGTGTCAGCATTCACAGCTTCTACTCTGTAGTATCTCCATTGTCCCACGTCTCCCTTGCTCAGGCTCAGCATTTCCAGTTCTAGTAAGTACATTGCAGACTTACAGTGCCTTTAGGTCAAGGCAGGGATGGGAGCATTAAGGCAGCCTGCGTGCTGAAAGGGTGAGAAAGGCACGTCCTGCATCTCATTTTTTGTTTGCACGTAACCCTGCACTTCTTTTTGCAGAACACAGCTCATCCTTTTGGCAGGATTGGACACATGTGATCTTCATTTCTTTCGCTTTCTTCTGTGTCATTAAGCAGTTGATCTTGAACTTCTCTTGGCTGGACAGGATCATGCAAGGGAAAGATGCAGGACCAGGTGAGGAATGCCAACAAACAGACCTGGCAGCAGGAAACAAAGCCATGTGAAGCCCATTTCAAAACCTTTCCAGAGTATGTACCCAGTTCACTATTATCCCAATCCTAAAGAACTGAAAGGCTGCACTAAGGTCACTGCAGAGCTGCCTTCTCTTCTGGCTGAACAACCTCAGCTCTTGCAATCTGTCCTCATACCAGAGGTGCTCCAGCCCTTTGATCATTTTTGTGGCCCTCCTCTGGACCCAAAAAAGTCCATATCCTTCTTGTGTTGAGGACCCCAGAGCAGGACACAGTACTCCAAGTGAGGTCTTATCAGTGGAGTAGAGAGGGAAAATCTCCCTCAACCTGTTGGCCACTCTTCTGTGGATGCAGCCCCGGATGCATGCTAAACAACAACTAAATAAACTGGACATGCACAAGTCCATGGTCCCTGATGGGATGGACCCATGAGTGTTGAAGGAGCTGGCAAAGTCACTGCTAGGCCACTGTCATAATTGACAAGTCTTGGAGAACAAGAGTGTGCCTGAGGACTGAAGCAAAGCTAATGTCACTCCAGTGTTTAAAAGTGGCAAGAAGGAGGACCCAGGTAACTACAGACTGGTCAGCCTCACCCCCTTCCCTGGAAAGGTGATGAAACAGCATGTTGGTGCCATCTCAAAGAACCTGTAACAGGCTGACCAGAGAGGCTGAGAAGTCTCCATCTCTGGAGATACTCAAAACCTCTCTGGATGTGTTCCTGTGGGATATACTGTAGGAGATCTTGCTCCGGCAGGTGTGTGGGACCACACAAAGGTCACAAAGGACCCTTCCAACCTCTACCATTACATTCTCTACCAGTAACCAGCTGAAGAGGGAAGTTATACAAACCCCATATTTACTTAGGAAAGTCTGTCATGGGCTGGCACGCAGCATTTCTGATTACTGGCTTGATTACCCTGAAAGTAAGGTACAGGCTGATGTTTGCAGATGGGATGTTTGTGGGTGCTCTGGAGGCTTCAATTGCAGGTGAGGTGTTGCCCTTCTCTAGGATAAAAAGCATTTCTTTCACTGCCTCCTGCTTCCCTGCTGCTGGCTCTGATGCTGCATCCTTCTTCAGGGCAGCTTTGTGAAGGCAATCTTCACACTTTTCCTTTAATATCTCCTAGTCTTGAGTGACAGAAAAATATCCACACAAAATTATATATTTCCAAAAAATCGTTGTAAAGGAGAGGTCCCCAGCATGGTGTTGGACTCCAACATCATTTTCAGATGATTCCAAAGACATTTCCTTTTGTATCACACGGCTTCCCTCCAAAGCACGTGATGGAACTGAACTTCAATAGCTTTGTCTGTGTCTTTCTTCACATGTTCTCCCTGTACCAGGCTCGAGATGAAAAAAAACTGCTGAGGCTCCTTTAAAGTTGCCAAATGTGCTTTCTGAGATTGTTGCCCTGGGGTTTGGTGTGGAAGAAAGACAAACAGAAAATGTAATTTTCCTTAAACCCCTGCTGCCCTTTGTTAGAGCATTTGACTCTAATCTGCCTCAGTTATGAGAAGTTCATTATTTCTTTAGTGTTCCTTTTGCACCTCTGAAAATAACAGAAATAAGAGAAACAGGATGATTAATGGTTGCTCATGGAAATAACAAGTAAACACACAGTTCCTGCCCATTAGCATTGCTCTCAGACACAGGGAGGCCATGAGGACGGGGATGTTGCTTGGCTGTGGTGCACAGAGCCTATGCCCAGTCTTGCACTGAGGCCCAGAGCTGCAGTGCTGGGCACATCTACAGCAGTCTGAAACCTGTGCCTCATCTCAGACCTAATTCAGGCTCAAGCTTCTTTGCCAGGGTCAGGAGACTGCCAGCAGACTACTATTTTTTATTCTTGAAGGACCAAGTGGTTCTCAACTAGAGGGTTCCAGGACACTAATCTAGGGAGGTAAGTTTATTTCAGTTACTGCTGACTCTCTTGCAGTTCATTTAATTGGTGTTGGAGGTCTTCACTGCAATGAAGCTGTGACCTGTGAAGGCAACCGGAAACACTGTTGTCTTGTCTATTGCCAGCAATCTACCAGCAAGTCAAATCCAATTTTATACCTAGTCAGTGTCCCAGAAGGAGGAGCAAGACCTAACAGACTTCTTTCACAGACTTCTAACTGCTCCATAGCCACACAGAGAGCAAATTCAACTTAAACATCCTCGCAAATTAACAAAATTATTAACATGGTAATAATTTTGCAGCTTTGTACAAAGGGAATAAGAGGAGAGGAGAGGAGAGAGTTTAGTAAATCCATCCTCCTGTTGGTGATGAGGAGTTACCAAAGGCTGCAGGTACTGGGTTGCTATGAAAAACCCCAGCCCCAGGCCAAAGTTGTCTCCAGCTGTCCCCAGCCTAGAGCAGAATGATCACTTCCACTGAAAAACCTATATCAAGGAGTGATGGGTAGCAGGGTGGTCATGAGGCAGATGTAGATGAGAACAGACAACCGTGGGGTAATCCTTGTCAGCAAATAGCTTAGAAGAGCAAGTGCAGTTATGCTACACTCTCAGTAGCTCAGTGAACATCTTTCCTCACAAGATTTCCTCAAGAAGGAAGATTTCACTGAATCCAACGATGCTGCATTTTTTCATAACCTACAAAAAGTTAGTGAGAAGTGGGCTGGGCTGTAGTTTCTGGAGGCACTTAGGTGAGTCCAGTGTGGGCAAAGAGTGGGATGCTTTCAACAAACCATTAAAAACCAGTAGAAAGGAAAGCTCAAAACTGAAGTCGGGCTACTGCACAGCTCCACGAAGTGCTCTGGGGGTACTGACAGCCCCTTACAGGTTGTGTCCAGAGGACCTGCAGTGTAAGCAGGTGGCAGGTCTCACCTGCCTCAGCATGATGCTCTTACTCCTGGTGCCTTGTGAAGCAAATGATGGAAAGTGATCTTGAGGGTACCGCCATGAGCTGATGTCACGGTGTTTTCTCCAGAACGCCAGCAGCTGCTCACACGATCAGAGTACCCAATGGCTCAGTAGCAACTGTCCCCCTGATTTGGAAGAGAAACATTAACTACATTAACTACTTGCTAATGTTCCACTTGAACACCAGTGGTGGCTGTTGTCTTCCAAGTGATGAAGTGTCAGTTAAAAACCTTCACCCCCTGCTCCTCCTATTGGCCAGAAAAAGATTATGGATGTGGGAATGGTGGCAGCATGCTGCTTCCTTTTTGTTTTCTGAAAGGAAATGCTAACTGTATTGCCAGACCTCAAATCTAACAAGCCATTTATGCCTTATGCAGGAAAAGTTAAGAAAGCAGAGCTGGGAACTACAGCAGCTGATGATCCCTGCAAACTTCAGCAGCTGGAGCAAGTTGGGTGAGGATCTGTCTGGTATATTTAGGTTGGGGTGAAAGAAAAAGAAAAGAGAAAGGAAAGAAGAAAGAAAGTGAAAATAAAAGTTTCTATAAACCCCGACAACATGAAGAGGAAAGGCATTTAGATCTCTTTGTTGGCTAAGCACTAAGGATGTGCCTGCACGATGTTGCTGATGATTGTGGCAGCAGGACAAATGTTCCTGAGCCTGTTTTTTGGAGAGGAAGCTCTGAGGGCCTTGCCTGAGCTTAGCTGCTTGGGATTCCATTGTGTCCTAGCACGTCTGCACAAGGCTTGACACTTCACTGTTTGTGAGAACAGTGGTCGCTTTGGGGAGCATTGAATGTACACGATTCTGACCGTTTCCTCATGCTTAGGAAATGTCCCACGTGTTTCAGGTTGCACTGTTTGCACACAGTGATGGCAGCTGGTGGATTAATCCAAAGACCAGACTCAGTAAACGCAGCCTGTAACACTAAACCATAACTACCCTGGTAGGAACCGGCACAACCCACAGGTTTTTAGAAAAAAGCCAGCACCCCATCCCCAGGGGATTTGTGAGCTTTGTGAAATGGCCTCAGTAGAGTACAGATTACAGCAGCAGCAGCCATTTGCTAGTCAGACTAATGTGAGAGAGTGTGACTATGCCTTCTCTCTGAGGTTCATTGGACCTCACAGCTAGATCAGGACTTTGCAGTTTGTCTTGGGCAGATGCAGCTCCAGCCCCAGCAAGAGGTGACTCCAAAGCTGCTGATGTCTGATGATATTAACTGCCACAGTTGGCTGTTCTAGGTCACAAGCCTTCATCTTCTGTCTCCCAAAGCTCTGCATCTTGTGGCTACATAATTATTTTCCTGAAAATCCTGACACGTTTCAAATGGAAGTCATTCCTTACATTGGAGAAACTACATGGGACACAAAGCTGACTTTCATTAACCCCCTTGCCAGGATGTTTTCAGAGCCCACGGCTGAGGTTGAATACCCTGTAAGCATAACCGAGAGACACAGCCCTCACTCCCGTTCATTCTGCAGATCCACAGATTTCTTTCTTTCATGGACGAACTGCATTTTGAGCACAAGACACTTGAAGCTTGGAGTTTCTTGGCGAATTTGAGGCAAGAAGCCTGGATTTGGATGGCAAGATGTGATACCAGGTCTGCCCTGGCTGTGTCAGACAAGATCTCAGAAATGTCCCATGACTGTGGGTTTCTCCTTGAAAGGGTACAAGTAGGAAGGGAAAGCTGAAGAGACTCAGTATCACTAAGAGAACAACAGCAGAGAAAGGTCTTCTCCCTGCCAGCAAAACATCCTTATTCCCCTTTCCATGCTGAAGGGCGTTTCTAGTTACATAGCCCTTCAGTTATCAACATTTATGAAACGAACTAGAATGCGTGGCTGCCTCTGGGATTAATTCTGAACCAGGCATCTGCAGAACATGGTGTTGAAAAATAACTGTCGAATGAGTTGAGATTTCTCCAGCCTGGCAGTACTGTGCTACAGGGTGTTGAAGAAGCTCCAGTCACCATGAGAAGCATTGGCAACCTGGACATGCTCTTCAGTTGTTAGCTGAAATGGCCAGAAAGCAACTGTCCTCTTCTGGTGTGCTCTGAGGGGCTGATCCGCATCAAGAACCAGGTCCCTCTGGTACTATTTGAATGAGCTGTGGAGCAGGGGTACAGGACTTGCAGAATGCAGATTTAAACACAGAGCAGTAAAACAACACAAGGAACTGCATTTGAAGACGGTGATTGTTGTTCCTGGCTTAAATTCCAAATGGAAATGTAGATGTTACTTTGCTTGGGAAGATGCTCATTCTTCAAATGCCAGGGAGCTGACTAAGTCTAGAAAGCTTTTCAGAGCTTTCTGAATGACTAATGAGGACAGAAGGGAGAGATGCACCCTAAAAGGAAGACCTTTCTGTCAGTGAAATTTGTGTGATAAATGCATATGAAATGCAACTGAGGGAGAAATCTTTCCCTGCTAAAAGCTTTACATCAGTGGCAAGTATAGGTTGTTCCACTGGAAAAGGAGAATGGTTGTGTTAGTCACAGAAGACCTTTGTGTAATAATGGGCTTTACTGGTTCCTGGCTTATCCCAGGTAAAACCTTGAATCTGGAGTGAGAATTGACCTGAGCTCAGGCAGCCACATTAACCATGACCCCTTCAGCTTAAAAAATACATTGTCACATCAGATTTGCCCTCCTGTCCCAGGATAACCTGCTCTTTCTCTAGAAGCCCGTGCTGGCTGACAGACTTCAGGATTACTGGCGTAACTCACTCAGCCACAGTTTCTTGCCTGCAGCCCATTCAGTAGCACACAAGGGTCTGGCATTTGTGTCAAGAGATATAAAAGCTAGTTCGAATGATGCAAAATTACACGTGCTGCTCGGTCCTGCAGTTCCTGAGCTAGAACAAATGGACAATGTCTTTTGCAAAATGTCTTTTGCTCAGACAAATGGAGAAAAGAAGGGGACAAGAACTAATTGCAATGTCATCTGCTGCAGCAGTGTTAAGTAGTTCTCTAAAGCACACTGATGTGAGAGACAAGGTTGCTTTTGATTTGCTGAGGTGGGCGAACACAGAAAGGTGCTCAGAGCTTCCTATAACACTCTGCCTCATGTGGAAGCTCTCCTTGGGATAGCAAGGAGGGGCTTTCCCTTTCCCATGACCACTCAGTACAAAACCACTCCAAACAAAACCAGCAAACTCCCCTCCCAAAACAAATGCCTCTTCCCTCATCAAATGGTATTTTGAAAGGGCAAGGTCTTTAAATAACAAGGACAGACATCCTTCCCTTCCACCTCCTTCAGCACACAGGGAGGGCAAGGCAAAGCATGTTGATTCTGTCGGTCCCCCCACCCATAACTGCATCTGCTGCAGGAGCTGGGGACTGCAGTGTTTCAGTCAGTCAAGGCCACACAGTGAACTCTGCAGGTAAAAATAAATATTGAGCAGCTGCTGTTTCAAGCAGCATTATGCACCCTGTGCAACAGGGGCAGCAGGGACCCAGAGGAGAGGTGATCTGTAGCTTCAGCAGTAATGCACTGGGAACACTGCAGATGTGGAATGGGAGGAACTGGCTGTCCTGGTACCATCTGGTTTTCCTCACTTCTGGTGCTTGTCTCATACCTTTAATGTGCTCCAAATGTGAAATGTCTTTGGTTCTGAAAAAAGAAATCATCTCTGGTGTGTCTTTGTCACTGCTAGAATAGAGCATGGCGCTGCTCAGAGCCCCGATTCAATCTCTCTTCTGTTTCACACTGGCATCACCAGTTTCTCTCTGAGTTGTGCAGCTCTGCTTTGTCTTCCCAGAGCTTGTGCAGATTTCCAGATCTATTGCACAGAGTTTTGACTTAATTCTGTCTTTACCTGCTTAACACTAGCAGCTTCAGAAGACTGGCCAGGGCTTTCAAGTGCTTCTTCCTTCCATTGCACTGAACTGTCAGAGCCATGGAGTACGGTACAGCTGCATAGCTTAGGCAACATGTAGCTCAGAGCAAAACAAGCCAGGGATGGGAAAACTGTCAATCTACCATTTTCCCCTCCCCCTTGCCTTTCTGCCAATATCAGAAAGGAAATGGGACCAAGCTTGATGCTTTTTAATTGGAATGAGGCAGTTTGATACTGCTGGAGTGGGAGCGAGCTGATAGACAAGCCCTTCTATTCTTGATTCTGGCAAACAACAGAGCAGTATGTTATCGACCCTTGCCTCAGGCGAGGCCAGCTCAGATCAAGCAGGAAACCAAATGTTGATGTTTCAGAGATTTCTTAGCTCTGAGGTATTCTAACACACTGAAATATTTGTGCCACAGAAATAAGATTCCATGCACTCGCTATTTTCTCACACTGAACACCCACGAGGGGTTCCCATGAATGGCTGCAGGGAAGCAGGCAGGGGTTGCTGATGCCATAATTACCTCAAAATGGTTGCATCGCTTTATTGGATTACATTAAAAGCCCAAATACACACCTTCGGTGGGATGCTTCAGTGTAATTGTATGTTAGAATACATGTAAATGCATACATGACAAGGCAGAAGTTAACTCAATCTGTTCACTTCTGAGCAGGCAACAGTGTCACTTTTGTCATCTCTGGATGGCACAGAGTCACCATGCCTGTTTTAGGATGGGGTTTGGGGTTGCCAGTGAGCATGGGTCTATTTAAAGTCACTTAGAACAGGAGCTGAACAAAGGATTAGTATGTGTCTGACAAACATCACGTTTGAAAATATGTTTGTTCTGTTAGTTCTCGTGAACTATGGCTGCATTCAAGCTGAATGATAGCATTCAGTGTGTGTCCTTACTCATCCTGACAGTGAACAGGATAAACGTGTCAGGGTGTGATTTGCCAAGTATTTTCGCATGGAATTGAGGTGGGAGGTGTCAATGGAGCTGGCTTTCGAGGGGATGGGCCAAGGCATTGGTTTTATCCACACATGACCACAAACAGTAAGCAAAACCCACACCCAACCTGCAAGAGATCTTTTCCTCCACGGCAGACAGAAGTTCAGTGTTGTTCTTCAGCTCTGCTCACCATGATGGACAATCCTGATCCTTAGGTAAAATCAATAAAACTCCTGGTTTTGCAGCACAAGAAAGTTGTGAGGGAAGATCTGATACTCATGCAGACTCAATGGATGGGAGGAGCTGGGCAGCGTCCGTTGCCTTGCCAGTGGCAGTACTGGTGGCCCCAAACTAGCTTTAGTTTTCATTGCAGGGCAATTCTTCCCAGAGACTGAGCTCGTGACCTTTATCATAGCAAGTTTTATTTACAGATTGGGAAATGGCAGAGTGTCCTTTAAGATGAAAGGAATCAAAACTCAAGGGAAAAAGAAAGATTTTGCAGAGCAAAATATCTGACTGAAGAACTGTTTAGAGAAGTCTGTATAAACAGACCTGTTAGGCTGATAGCTCACATTTTAGCCACAGCTTTCTGGAGCCTTTGACTAGATAATGAAGGGACTTTTAGGCTTTGGACTCCCTGGTGCATCCGCCTTTTAATAACCCTGCACCTATTTCCTCCTGCATTCACAGCTGACTCCAGTATAATTTTCCCTTCCCTTCTCTGTTTTATATCCACTCTCTGTCCTCTTGCCTGTTACCACCAGGTAACAGAAACTGGTTTAATACCCATTTGTCTTGAAGATGCTCAAGAGCATTTTACAGTCTCTTGATCTCATCCACATGTCTGTTCCCACCTATAAAAGAGAATCAACTGCTCTGTTGCTACTAACAGCCCCTGTATGATGGGCGGGAATCATATCACACCTCAGAACAGAATCCAGGCTCAGCAAGAGGCAGGTAACCATTGCAGGCACTGAGTAGAGGTGTCTTCTGCTGCCGGGTGAAGCGGAGAGTGGCCTATGACAGCAGCTGGCTAGGACCTCAGTAGCCGAGCCTGTTGCCAGCCCAAAGTGGAACCCAGGACTCCAGACTGGGCACCACCAAGCTGTTGTTTCCAGTGAAACCCAGCAAAATCCTATGCCAAGAGAGACTTGGGAAGGAGAAAACTTAGGTTCTGCAGGGAGGTTGTGGGCTTGGTAGCACCCAGAAGGGGCAGTGTGGATACTGCATGCCCTCATTTGGGTATGGTCTAGCTTGGTCCTCCAGGCAGTAGCCTTGCTCACAAATTTCTTCCTCAGCTCACAGTAGGAACTGGATACAAGGCATACACTTCCCAGAGCAGCTGAAGGCTTTGCCTCTGCTGGTAGCCATGGTGGTAAGACCAGACCTTCAGGGGCAGAGAGATTATGCCCTGAGCCTCTGCAGCCAGTGTGGAGGCAGCCTGTGTCATTTCCCAGTTTCTCTCATAGGATAAATCAACATTCTGGCTATTCACTTGGTCAGCTGGTGTTGCTGAAGGAATTTACACAGCCATCAGTGTGGGCTTCCCCAAGTCGAACTGAAAGGGGTTATAAACTGAGGTTACACTTACACCAGAAATCAGCAAGCTGCAATGGAGATCTATGGCAACACATTGTGCTGCATGCAAAGGGCACAGGTCTGTACATAAACCGATATCCTTCAACTGCTTTGTGATGGCATTGTTTAGTTCTGTCCTGAAGGTGCAAGTGCTTAGGGCAGTGCAGGAGGGTCATAACAGACATTGAATCAGACACTGAGCAAAGGTGACAGGAACTCCTTGTGGTTTGTGGTGAACCAACCATCAGCTCCCATTGCACTGCTTAGATCCAGCCCATGGCTGAGCCAGGCATATGGTAAAACATTGGGTAATTACAGGATGCAAATAGGCAGTGCAAGATGACAAACAGGGAAAAGTACAGTCTATCAGCAGCTACTCACATCACAGCTGTATGCCTGAAATGTAGTTTAAAATGCAGAGGTTTGCTGTAATTCTACGTGCACTGGTAATGTGCTGTGTTATATTTATAATTTCACCACAGCCTAAGTTAATGATAGGCTATTTGTCAATATTTTAAGACACTGTCAAAAGTCTGAGCTGTAGAAAGGGAAAAGACAATATAGGGGAAATTTCCCAAGAAATGGAGCATCTAAAAAGAAAACACTGCATGCACGTCAATATAAAAAACCAGAAGGTTAGAAATTATTTGGTGGGATCCTCCTTGAACACATTAGAATAGAGAGAATCAGAGGAGTTCTGCTCTTCAACTTCTTCTACTTCCTCATTGTTTGAAAAGTTAGAGAGGAATAAAAGAAAGTAGAATCTCATATTGATTTATTCTGTTGCATTCAATGACAGGAGAAAGTTGGGGGAGAAAGGAAAGAATAAAGACCATTTAAATCTCAAAGCTGAAAAACCTAAGTATTTGTTTGGGGTGATTTCCCTTGTGTTTCTGTCCATAGAAGCAAATGAATTCTTTTCATAAATGGCACCTTACATTTACAGATATTTTTGTTATACAGGTTACGCAACCTTGAAGTTAACCATTCACATAGAAGCACATAAGCAGGTACCAGGTTAATTTATTTTATATCACCTTGCATCTTTAAAAGGCCATTAAAAATTGTAGAAAATAAGTATCTTGGTAAATAAAACTAGAACTCATTATAGAGATCCTAATGAAATTACAAGTGGTAAAGGATTTGTATGGGTGAAAGTAACACAACTCAGGAAAAAGATATAACGAGCCTCTATAGTGCATGAAAACGGAGGCATTTTTGCAGCACTGTCATTCCACAGCAATTTCTCTTTATAGACATGTACTGTGCAAGTCAGGAGTACACAGTGTGAAGCTTGCACTGCAATTTTTCCCCACTCATTATTCATAGAATCATAGAACTGCTTAGGCTGAAAGAGACCTTGAAGATCATTGAGTCCAACCATTAACCTAACCCACCACTAAACCATGTCTCTAAGCTCCAGATTTACCAGTGAATGGTGATTCAACTCCCTCTCTGAGCAGCCTTTCTCAAGGTCTGATGATTCTTTCAATGGAGAAGTTTTTCCTAATGTCCAACCTAAACTTCTCCTGGTGTAGCTAGAGACCATTTCCCTTGTCCTGTCACTTGCTACTTGTGAGAAGAGACCAACCCTCACCTCTCTACACTCTCCTTTCAGATAGTTGTAGACAGCAATAAGGTCTCCCTTCAGCCTCCTTTTCTCCAGACTAACCAGCTCCTCCAGCTGCTCCTCACAAGGCTTATTCTCCAGACCCTTCACCAACTCTAACCGGTGTTCCAACTGCTGGCATGTTAGATTTCTAATGAGTACTCCTTGTGTGTTAACTAAAAGAAAACCCCTACACAGTTAGCAAAAGTTTATGTTTAATCAGTTTCTGTCCTAAAACCCAAGGCCTGACTCATGCTGGGCTAAAGTCTCATGGAAGTTAATGAGAAGTTTCTCAGAGCAAACAACCCAGTGCTAGCTCTGGGGGGCAGGTGTCATTTGGGACTTCAGTTTATATCGCACCTATTCACTTGGAAGTATGGCCAATGGTCCATGCAACTCTGGCCGGGACAGTGGGATGTCCAACTTAACAAGCACAAAAAGCACAGGTCCAGGTTGATCACTGGAATGTAGAGGGTGTTTCCTTACTTCACAACTTCCATTCCACTAGTACTGGGTTTTCTGCAAGGCATCAACAAGCACAGACTTTCTGTAGTGGGGAACTCAAAGTTTTACTGGTGACTCACACTTATCAACATTAATTACAACTTATTACAACAATTATGACTTGCAGATCTACTCTCATTTTGAGTCCAGGAGTGGGAAGGAGATGAAAGGTTTACTTTAACTTTCAATGCATTTTGGTAAGAGTATGGAAAGATACGACTGGGTTAATGCTGCCAAGATTTTTAATACCCTCCCTAATGCAATTAATTTGTTAGGGCTGTGGAAAATAAACAAGCAAACAAGAAAGTGTTGTCAGAATTGGACAGGGTGAGTGGGGAGAATTGCTTGGCATTCCTGACAGAGAAACAAGCCATAACCAGACAACCAAAAATACTTGCTCGTTACCCTAGATTCCAGCTAATTTTCAATGTTTGGCATTATTAACACACTGTGCATCTGTTTAGTTACTCGTAATACCACTTGTTTCTTTTTTAAAGAACTCATCACTCATTTGGCAGTTACTGCCTATGTTTGGGAGTGTATGTCAAACATCACGTGTTTTATGCCCCTCCAGTAAGAGCTCACACACAGCCAGAGCAGCAGCAGCAGTTCACTGTCTGGAAAATAAGTCATTCGGCCAGAAGCCCATAAAGTCACATTCAGCAGCCCCTCTGCATTACAGTGGTCAGTCACAGAATCGCAGAATTATTGAAGCTGGAAAAGACCTCTGAGCTCATCAAGTCCAGCCCATCACCTGACACCATCACATCAGCTAGATCATCAAGTGCCACACCTTAAACACCTCCAGGGATGGGAATGGGGACTCCACCACGTCCCTGGTTATTCCAGTGTCTGATCACCCTTTCCATGAGGAAAGGCTTCGTAACAGCTAACCCAACCCTTCCTTGGCAGCTGCAGGCCCTCCTCTCTTGTCCTAGTGCTAGTTGCCGAGGAGAACAGCCCATCCCCCTACCTGTCTACAACTTCCCTTCAGGTACTTGTAGAGAGTGATCTCCCCTGAGTCTCCTCTTCTCCAGGTTAAATAACTCCATCACCCTTTCCTTGTAAGACTTTGCCTCCAGTCCCTTCCTCAGCATCGTTGCTCCTCTGTAGCTGCTCCACCCCTCAATTTCTTTCTTCAAGTGAGTGGCCCAGAACTGCCCCCAGGACTCAAGATGAGGCCTCACCAGTGCCCACTACAGGGGGATAATGCTGTCCCTAGTCCTGCTGGCCAGACTATTGCTGATCCAAGCCAGGATGCCACTGGCCTTTCATGCCACCTGGGCACACCACAGGCTCATGTTCAAACAGTTGTCAACCAGTAGTCCCATGTCCCTTTCTGCCAGACTGCTCTCCAGCCACTCATCCCCCAGTCTGTAGCCCTTGTGTGGTTTGTGTAGTCCTTGGTGGCAAACAACTTTTTCACACTCTCTATGGGCTCTTTGGAGAGTTTCCACTTCCATCACTGCCCAGGCACTGCAATTAGAGTTTAAATGCTGAGTCTCTGCTTCTCCACAGCTCTACCATCAAACAAGTCACTTGGATGCTGCCCATGAGTAGGATGCCTGGAAAATGTACTTTGAAATGATCCCCTCTTGCCAACTGCTACTTTGTTTGTTGGAACAGAGGTTAGATGAACTGGATGGAATCAATTTTTCTTGTTTCAGAAAGGACTCTCAATACAAGGACACTAAGGTACTGAAGTGTGTCCAAAGGAGGGCAACAAAGCTGGAGAATGTGTCTTATGAGGAGCGGCTAAGAGAACTTGGGTTGTTTAGAGAAAAAAAGGGCTGAGGGGAGACCTTATTGCTCTCTACAACTACCTCAAAGGAAGTTGTAGCAAAGTAGGGGTCAATCTGTTCAGCTGAGTAACAAGTGATGGACCAAGAGAAAATGGCCTCAAGCTGAGTGCCAGGGGAAGTTTAGATTAGACATCAGGAAAAAAGCCTTTACTGAAAGGGTCATCAGGCATTGGAACAGCTTGCCTAGGAAGGTGGGGGAGTCCCCATCCCTGGCAGTATTTAAGAGTTGTGTAGATATAGTGCTGAAGGATACGGGTTAGTTGAGGGTTAGGCCAATGATTTGACTTGATCTCAGAAGTCTTTTCTAATCTGTGTGATTCTGTGCCACTCAGGCTATGGGTGCCCATACCAGAGTTCCTTTCTCAGTGCTGACAGAGTTGTTTTTGGATTGCTTTCAACCTCATCAAACAGTGTTTACAGATCAAACACAAGCACCCCTGCCCATGAGTGGGCAGCCAGTGCCGCAGACCACGAGCACACCACCAGTGGGCAGCCTCAGGTCTTAGCAGCAGAAATGTTCCACCACCAATTTAAAATTCACTTTGTAAGTAAGTGCGAAACCTTGGGTAAACAGTGATTTCTCTTAGAGTGGCTGGTTTCAGTGGTGCAAACTGATACAATTCATTTAGTTTTCTACCTCGGAGATGTTAGTATGACTCTGCGCTGCTTTGGAAGTCAGCACAACTTTGAGTGCTATACTGCACTGGTGCTAGATCTCTTGTGGAGAAGATCTAATAGGGAGTGCACTTGAGTTCGGGAATGAGTGAAGCCTACTTGTGTGCATTCAAGATCTGTGTCAGGTTTTATTACATTGTCAGATTTATGCCATAAATACACTGTAGGGTCTCATCAATAAAAGATGAAACCATATTGAGGTTTTGTGCCTTAAAGTGTACTTTGTTAGCAGCTTTCCTAAGCTTCCTGTGCCTTTACCTTTTTGACCGTATCTTCTCCATGAAGCTTAGAGAAACAGCAGTCTGCAGAGAAACCTCAAGAGATAGGATTCTCTTTTTTTGTAGCATTTACTTTCTTTTCCTAAGATGCAGGCATGATTAAAGGGATATTGGCAGGCTGTCACCATTTAAATCCAAAGGCGTTAACACACGACAAAATTTTGCAAAATACTCTGTAAAAGGAACCTCCAAGAGCTTAGCCAGTTGCTAGTGAACCCATGGCATAAACACAGTATGGTTAGTGTCAGGCGTTCAGCAGGTTTTACTGGAAGTTGGGGATGGAGCAGAGAATCTTGATATAAACAGCTTGAACCACAGAGACTGCCTATGCTGGAAGGTAAACAGCTGTTTGAACAAGGAGAGAAAAATATTTTAAAGTCTTAAAATATGGTTGAGCTTTTGTTGTTGTTGCATTAGGTACTTGTTTGGTTTGAGGTCTTGTTGGGCTTTGGTAGCCAGGTCTGTGAAATGGGAAGAGGATGGAAATAAAAGACTTTTAACAATACAATGAAAAACAATGTGTAGCATTCACAGGAGGCTGGTCTTTGTGCCAGGCATAGTCATTTCACTTCACATATTACAGAGGAAAAACAGTAGCGGGATTTTCTCAAGACCAGATGAAACCGTCTGTCCCTCTGCAGCCGCTGAGAAAAACTGCAACTATCTGGGAAACGGTGCCAAGCATACAGTTACTCAGAGACAATCATTTCCATTTTTTTCTGAAAGCTCTTGTTCTGCACAAATTGAGTGTTATAACCTGTTGCTTTGCTTTACCTGGGTTTTGATCATCTTTCTCCCCAGAAAAAAAAGTGCCCAGGACATGAAGGCTTGAATTCTTGCAGACATTGTATTACCCCAGACTGAATTATATTACATTACTCCAGATTGAATGGCTTTACATTGGCTTCCAGGAAAGTCATATATTGATTTTTAAGTTATCTTTATTAGCTGCCATTAAGAGACTTTCAGAGGACTTGCTACATCATACTTCTCCGATCTTCTTCCTATTTATTAATCACAAGAGTACTTAAAATGTAGATTGGGTGGCTGACTAATTCGACCTGAAGTTATAGATCTCCACAACATTACGGGGAGATTTGCTGTAATATGTATCTTCAGACAAATTCATTAGCGAGAAAACATACATCTTTCTTTTATCTCACACCTTCATCCTGCTGGAAAATGGCTCACTGCATCTGTGCAGTATCTTTTGATCCAATCATGCACAAAACTGCACAATCCTTTTTTATAAAGATTAAAGTACAAAACCAATCTTTGGTGAACTTTTATTCCTGTGGTTTACATTAACCTCTTAGAGAGCAACCTTTAGTATTCAACTGCAACCTTACATAAACCCATTTGCAGGGAAGGGAAGCAAGTATGGACATTTCTGAATATCCTTTACAAAGAACGGTGATGGCCTTTGGATTTTGTAAGCCTTTCCTGGATGTGATGCCAGATATTGAATTTGTAGTGACGTCTTGAAGGCAAATAGCACAGCAATCAGGTGACCTGGTCATGCTCTCCATGTGGCAGTTTTCTTTCCACCTGTTAGTCCTATATTGCTGCGTAGGCTCTGTAAAAGCACTAACTTCAAAATGCTGGAGAAACAGTGAAACAGTTTATTTAGCTTCTTTTCTTTCTTTAATTAAGAATCACTCCATGTAATATGAATAAATCACCAATACTTGCCTGAACATCCTTTTCTCCTTGAAGACAAATTAAGGGCAATTTTTTCTGCCTCAAAATTGTGCAAGTGTACTGAAAGGCAGCATTACCCCACTGGGAAGTTACAAGCTCCAAAGAAGTTTGTAGAGTAGATGACTGCAAAGAAGCCCTTCAATTCCAAACTTTAAACCTTGACAAAAGACTGTCCATTGACAAAGAAAGAGGAAAAGCCCTACTACAGCAGTGTTACACTCTGCACTTTCCAACCACAGCTTCACACAACAATGCTTTCGGCATTGGGGACTGTTTCAAATTTCCCTTGAATCAGAAGTCTAATATAAGTGCACAGAGATCAGCCCATTTTCACCTACTTGGGTGATGAAGAATAATTAACCCATTTATAACTAATCCTTCTATCCAGCTGGCTCAGATTTGCTCAAAGCTGCTTTAAACTTTCAAGCTTTCCATCAGGCTGGCCCAGCTCTTGGTCCTGTAACAATATCTGAGGCAACTGCAGTATTTCCTGGATTGTAAATTCCTTACTTTTTATACGGTTGTACTGAATACAGGCAGTTTGCTCTTAATTTCACTTTTTCTTTTTGCCAGCTCCCAGAAGAGTTGAGATCTATGGTTATCTTGGTGCTGCCTTTCCTTACTTAGGCACAACAAGCATTTCTGATCCTCTCATTTGCATTTCTTGATATTTTACCTCGTGCATCCCATTTCCCTAAAGATGTTTAGTTTTCTTCAACCCTAAACACAAGATACAAATAAGTTTTCATTCCTTGAACAGCATCTTCTCAGCCTTAGTTTATGCAATCGCTGGTTCTACTTCTTTAAGCACTAATTCATTATTACATCACTGCCTGCAAGAGGAGTAAATCCTCCCCTGCTCCTTTCTTGAGGCTGACAGAAACTGCAGCTGACTTTAAAAAAAACCACTTGGGAGTAATATTTGAGGGCAATGAGTATTTTACAGACAGTTTTGGTTTTACCTTAAAGTACAAAGAACAGTTTTGTGCTAATTTCCTTTAGGAAAGAGATGCAGTTAATACAACATACTCAATCTAGAGTCAGGGTTGCAGGCAAAAAAGCAAGTAATTAATGTATTAATAGAAACATTTAGGTTGGAAAGGAACTTTAAGATGACTGAGTCCAACCATTAACCCAACTGTCCCAAGGCCACCATTAAACAATGTCCCCAAGCTCCAGATCTACATGACTCTTAAACACATCCACAGATGGTGATTCAATTTCTTCCCTGGGCAGCCTGTTCCAGTGTCTGATGATCCTTCTAATGAAAAGGTTTTCATAATGTCTCACCTAAACTCCTTTGAATATAGAGTTATCAGGAAACTGTTTTCTTAAGCCACAGAACAAGACTTCAGATTTTAACCTTATACCCTGAAAAGTCTTCTGTGTTGTTAATTGTAGCCACTATGAAAATTGAGAGAATGGTTGATTAATTTGTAAGAAAATTGAACATAAGGGGAAATCCTCTGACATTTTGCTAACTTGTACCAGGCTTTATGAGGGATGACTCCTGATTATGTGTACGAAAGGCTCAGTAAGCACCACAAACTGAAGCAGCGTATGTGAGATTTATGTAGATTTCTGTATGTGATAATGAAGAAGGGTGGGACCTATTTCTGTTTGCTCAATTTTCTCCAGTAGGGCTTATTTCATGCAGCCATAAGAAAATGACTTTGGATTAAGAATAAATTAGACACTTCATTAAATTTACTTGGCAGTTTTATCATCGCAACTCTTATCCCTAAAAAAAAACAACCATCAACACTTCAAATTTGGAATATATTCCAGGCTTGTGGTGTTATTTTTTGGTATTATTTCTGTACTACTTCTACTTTTTCTACTTGACGTAATTTTCTAGAAGTCTCTGTGTGGAACTTTGAAGGGAAGCATCTACAATTTCACATGCAGAGGGTTCATTTTTTTAACCAGAAGAAAATACACTACAGCTCCAAGGTTTCATCTGTTTTGAAGTTAGAAAACCCACCAGATTCCAATGTCTTTTCCATTACAAACTGTGAATCAGCCATGGTGAAGATGGACCACAACGGTCAGATTTCATTCAAGCTTGAGCATTATCCAGCTGCAAAGTTAATTCACCTACAAAGCACCTACAATGCACAAACCTCTGCAGTTTTCAGTTTATGACCAAAGAGAAGATACCTCGTTAGAGCAGTGCCCCATTCCACACCTCAGTCTGCGTCCAGGCTAGGAAATAGACTGTTTTGGGGTTGTTTTCTTTTTTTTTTTTTTTGATGAATTAAATCTGCTCAGAAGGCAGGCATACCTTCATGGCATGCCAAGACCACCCAGCAAGATGGTTACTGAGCCAGAATTAGAACTTGGGAGTTCCTAGTTTATTGTCTTAAGTTAAAACCACCGGACCAAGCTTATTCTAAAGGGAAAAAAATAGCCAGAAAGTAAACTTTAACAGCACGGTAGTAAATTTAGAGTATGTTAGCATGCTGGAGATTAATGGCAACAGGAGGACTTCTGTAAAAATCAAGGTAACTTTGGGAAAAATAAAGGAATTTAATGGAACTGCTTGCTCTACAACAGAGCAGAACACCCAATGCTATCTGCCCACATTTCCAAATGTTTTGAAAGAAATTCCTACTGACTTTGACCAATGCTTTTCTGAAGCTGAAATCTTTGTTTCTTAATGTTCTACGCCAGTGTAAATCAAAGGAACTCGGTGAGCTTTTCCTATGCTTATTTTAAACTGGGCCGATGGAGATTTCCACGCAGAGGATCTAAAAGTGCTCTGTTAAAAAAAGCAGGTATTAATTTCACTTTGTGAGTTCACAACAAAAAAGTAACAGAGGTTTTTCAAAGCTTTAGCTGGTCAGCAAAATGTTTCTGCATATAGTGCAAAACTCTTACATTTCTATTTTGAAGGCTCATCCACTACTGTGTGAATGAACCCTGCATAATGAGCAACGGCACTACATTTGCAACTTCTCTGAAGTTTACCAAATCCCGATGTCTCATATAAACTTGCACCTCAAACTGATTTAGAAGTATTGTAGCAGCAGCTCTACGACGAACTGCTGCAGAAATACAGAGCAGTGATGTTTTCCCCATCCATCACTCCACAGATGAGAGAAGGAGGGATACAATTTTCGTTGACACCTAATAGAGCACACACAGCGAATGTTTGCTCAGTTCTTCTGCTTTGAAGATATTGTCAAGCACTCTGCTGACAGCCATTACTGTTCTGCTTGTTTAGACACAGCTCTGAAACACAGAGATAGGGAACATGAAAAGTATTAGACTCTGGTGATTTCACAGTGTGATGACAATGTTATACATTTCAAATCCATTGCAATTCCAAGCCTAAAAGACATATAAGTACTGCAGCTTGAACTGTAATTCAGGCTATTTGTGAGGAAGAAAGAGTCTATGACCTGAGCTCTTTCTAAACTTCTAGCATTTGGAGTGCAGAACACCGAGTTCACTCCACATGCTCACCAAGCATGAAAACTCTTCTCACTGTAGTTCTACAGCAATATGGATGCAAAGGACTTCAGCACCTGGGGGATCAGCAGAAAGATTCTCCATGGCAGACTTACATTAGTTGCATAGAAAGAGGTCAATCAGAAACTTGGACTTTGATCGCTAGTCAGTGATTGCCAGTTCTCTTTCTTCTAGATGAAGCCTTCAGCAATTACCCCTTCTCCTGGGCTGAGGCGCATGGCTGAGCTACCAATGGCTGCTTTGTAAGCTGTTTATTAAACTAAGATGTGGTGTTAACAACAGTTGTGTCACACACTTCTTGCAGAAATGCACACACACAAATGCTTCTGGTCCTCACCCCATACATTTCAGATTCTATAGTTCATAGAATAGAATCATAGAAACAATCAGCTTGGAAAAGACCCTTGAGATCATGAAGTCAAACCATTAACCCCACTCTACTAGGTTCACCACTAGACCAGGTCTCTATCACATCTAAACGATCTTTAAACACATTCAGGGATAGTGACTCAACTTCCTTCCCTGGGCAGCCTGTTCCAAGGCCTGAGTACTCTTTTACTAAAAATACAATTCCCTAATGTCCAGCCTGAACCTCCTCGAGTGCAGCTCGAGGACGTTCCTTCTTGTTTTATCACTAATTACCTGGAAGAAGAGACCAGCACACCCAGCGTGTTACCAAATGCATGGCGGATGTAAAAGCCCCTAATCAGAAGCTCCCGCAGAGCAGCTTCTGCTGACACAGTTGGGATTTTGCTCAACGGGAAAGCATATGCACATTTTCTCTAACTTCACCTTTCTGTCCAAGAAAACCCACAATGTGAAATAACTGAAATGAGATTTTGCTCAATGAAAAGTAGAAGTCTACAATTCCTTCTATCACATCTGCTTCCTTCCAGTAACTGGGAAGTTAGTTAATGCTCTTTTCATAATTAAAAAATTGTTCCTGTTGATACAGATTCATTTTTCATAACTTGGATAGGCTGGTGTTTGATACATGCAGTGCTTATATGGGGTTTACTTATTATTTCATTTCTTATCTTCTCTTAGTATTGTTTATTAGGAAAATGTAAAGAGGTTTCTACAACTGCAAATGCCAAAACCCAAAGCTCAGCTCTTTAACAAGCTAAATATGTGCATTAAAAACAGCAACCCACTTTCATTGTTTTATAAAGAGCTAACTAGACCAGATTTTTAAATAATTTCTTCTATTGCTCATACTTCCCTTCCAATAACGTTGTCAAATAGCCTGAAGGGACTCCTGCTTGAAGGGACAGCAATCCTAAAGCTAGGCATTTCCCAACAGAGTTGTATCCTGTTTACAAGCCAAAAAGAAATGTAGGAATATATCTATAGCAAGCATTTGCTTCCCATCATTGCATGTTACAGGTTTAGGCTACTTTATGAAGTCTTAAAAGACCCTCTATGCAGAATTCAGCAGAAGCCTGCATTTTCTGGTAGATATTTATATCCTTCTCTGCTTCTAGCATGAGTAAACTGGAGAGGTAAAGCTGTCAACATTTAATTTCCATTCAGAAAATGTGCAGTGATTTATGCCTGTTAAACATTCCACGGTTAAATGTGTCACAGCTCACTTTCTAGTAATTCCTTTTATTAAGGAATCTTACTGATCAGCTAAAGCCACAGAAATAACAACACTGAGTTCCATTAACTGAGTTTGAAGGATCATGGAATCATAGAATCAATAAGGATTCATTAGCCTCTGCATTGTGTATCATATTAAAAGCTGTGATACCCTTCTGCACTAGATAGAGAAATCTAAAGCAAAATAAACATTGATGCCTTGAAGTGTAAAAGAAGTGAGAAAGTTTCTTTTGGGTACAGGCAATGATGCGAACTCCCTGCCGCTGCATCACTAACAGAATAACCCTAGAAAGAGACAAAGATGCAGACAGCGCAGGCTAAGTCACATTGAATAACCACATTCATAAAGGTGGAGTCAAAATATTCCACAGATTGTACCACGAGTCACAAAGACCCTCGGTGAAATCACAGTTTCAAAGAGTTGCCCACCAATTCAGTCTGTGCATGACACCAGTTCTACCAAGATGCAGTCTGTGAATTCCCACTAGGACTAAAGAACACAGTTGCCACTCTAAACCCAGATTTTTTTTGGTCAACCTTTGCTTGTAAAGTGCATACTTTTTTAAAATGCAGAAAGTAACTAATCTTCAGGATAGGAAAGCTTTTCTGTACTCTGCATAAAGAGGAAAATGTGTGTAGGTATGTGTTAACTTGCTGTAAGGTTAATGTAAACAGTGTAAGCTTACTCGCTAACCTTCCAGGAATCACTCCCTTGGCTAATGGAGAAAACACACAAATTGTTTTCTCTTGAATTTGCAGTTCCTAATGTTGCACTTTTGCATGGAATTTTACACTTCAGCTTCAAAATGACCTCAGTCATCTAAAAAAAATAAAGTAGCAACTCATTTATGAGCAGCACAGTTTGGCTGAGGAAGGAACTTCTGCATCCTAAACTTCCCTTTAGGACTGACTGGCTTCAATGGCTTTTGGAAACCCTATCACCAATTCTTTTTTCCTCTACTGATTTTCTGAAAGAAACTTAGCACATGTGTGATAGTCCAAAGCTGTGAAATTATATATACATAATATGTAATATATATAATTACTATAAAATTACTATAAAATTTTATAATAATAGTATATCATAGAATATAAATTACAGAATTAGAATGTAATGATATTTTATATATATTACACATGTATGGTATCGTGTGCAACCATTTTGCATATGTAATTGTCCTACATCATTGCTGGATGCAAAGCACCGTTAGTTAAAACTGATAAGCCTAATGTCCAAATTCTATTTTGAAACAGCAATGGCTAGAAGAAGAAACTTTCCTTTTGTTTGTCGTGACAAACAGTAATTGCACACAGTAATGGATGTGCAAATAGTGCAAGTAATGGAAATGCCAACTGCAATTACTTAAACCCACATTTTACAGATGAACTCTATGTGATGCTAAAAGGAATTGAATTCTGATTCTTCCCCTCCAACTGGACCCCACCTTTGCTTTGAAGTTCTATTTCACAACATTAATATGACATGGTGTTGTTAATCAGGCTACACCAAACACCACAAATGACATACACCAGTGGAACTGTGGTAAGTTTGTGTTTCCCAGCTCACCCAGAAAAGCAGAGTAAAATGTTGGTACTTTAAGCCACAGCCTCTGCCTTAGTGTTATCTTCTACTAATTTTTGTGGTCACTCCTGCAGGGCTTCCCTCTTTGATTTTCACTAGTTATATCAAAAATCATGACAGGTAATGAAAACTCATTATATTGATCACAAACTTCTGTCTGTCAGTAACACATGCCAGTGATAACGGCAAGTGGTGACCTTGATGGAGCTCTCACCCATGTGCTTATGTATTGAACTTCAATCCCACCTTGCAGTTCTTGAGCCCCAAGGCACAAAATGCACACAATTTTTCAGAGGCTTGGCCATTGCTAATATCCCTATCACAGTACAGACCTTGAGAAAGACAGAGTCAAAGACCTAAAATAAACCTGGGAAACAGAAAAGCAACATAAATTGAACTGATATCAAACCACAAGGTAAACATAGATCTGGATATAAAGTTGTCATTGAGGCTGCTCTTCCAAGTGCAAAGATTAACAAGAAAGGTATCTAAAGGCCATAATGAGGCAGTAGCACATGCATTTCTTAACTGTAACTACAAGTCACAGGTCCATAGCTGGCCAAACCTTTGTGCACTACAATTGAAGCTTCTAGAGGTAATGACCATGAAAGACTAAGGTGTGTGTGTGGACAGGGCTCCTGTGCATTTCCTCTAGACAGAAGAGTACAAAAGGTCTAGGCTGAAACATTTCCCAAAGTGTGATGCAGAGATAAAATGGGTCATGCACAGAATCAGAGAGTCATAGGGTCAGAGGTCATCTAGTCTAGCCCCTTACAACAAGCAGCGCCATCCCTCACCAGACCAGATTGCCCAGAGCCCCATCAAACCTGATCTTGAATGGCTCCAGGGATGAGGCCTCAACCACCCCTCTAGGCAGCCTGTTCCAGGGATCCACCACCCTCATAATAACTTTTTTCTGATGTCTAATCTCTATCTCCCCTTTTCCAGCTTAAAGTCATTCCCCCTCATCCTATCATTACATACCCTGTAGAATAACTCTTCCCCATGCCTCTTTCAGGTATTGGAAATGTACTTCTCCATTGTATACGATCAGGCTCTTCTATCATTTAGAAGAAAAGAGGAGACAAAAGAAAAGAAACGATTCTCTTCCAGAAAGTCTTGAATTTTCCCATTCAAAAGCCGCGATGAACGCATCATTAATTTCTACACAGAAAACATTCTTCACTTCAACCAGCAATTAGCGGTAACATTTCTATCCTGTGCTGTGATGAGATTTTTATGCAAATCATTACCCAGCAGTACATTAATCATTTGGGCACATTTAGATGGTATGTATATTTCATGAGACAGATACAGATATCAAGATCAGTTTGATATTTACTCATGGCAAATGGAAGTGTCTCAAATTGTTACGGGGGAAGCATACCAACTAAACATACAGCCAGAGATGTTTGCAGCACAGCAGCACCGCTTCACCTCCTATTGAAGAAATCGCTCACTTCTATCTCTTTAATTATTTTAAGGCAGGCAGAAATCTTGTGGGATCACATGGAACTGAACGATTCAGAAAGAGTGAAACTCCAAAAACGTCTTGACACGTGAAGGACAAAAGCACCAACTCACTTTCCTATCCTGCAGTTCTTCTTTTGTTACTGGCAAAATGACCTACGTTACATTATGCAGTATTGAAAAGAGACTTGTCATCAGCATTTGTGCTGTACTCCAGTCAGGTAAATGAATTATGTATCGGCCTCATCCCTCGTCATTCCCCCTAAAGCTCTGAGGGCCTCCCTTCTGAGGGCCTCCCTTCTCAGCAGATACAAGAGATTTGTAATACCTTGAGGAGAATGTTTATTTGAAATGTAAATTTTTGACATGTATTTAAATACTACTACTGTTTTGCCAACCCTCAGCTCACAGATCTTTGCATGCAAAAAGCAATCTTGTCCAAAGTTGACGGTGTGTTACTTGATGGGAGGGAAATATACACGTGGTCTCCTTCTCTTAGAAAGTCATCATGAAACTTATGAAAATCATAAATTTATAATCCTGATGAGAGTAATATAAATAAGATAAATAAATATCAGTGTATAAATATAAGATATAAATAATATCCTCAGCTATTACTTTCTTAACTAAAGTTGAGAAAGAATCTCAAAGTTCAAAGCTGTCAGTGGAAAGCAAAGCTATGTTGGCTACCTGGATCGCTTCTGAAATGATCTTGAATTGAAACATTGACCAACCAACATCTATTTTAATTGCCACAATTGCAACAGCATAACTACTGTGACCAGGGATAGAGGTGATCTACTGCACAGAAGGTACCAAATCATGCTGAAAATCTACGTCTGAGAACTGTTACAGATCAGAAAAAAAGAAGGAGTGGATCAGAAAGACAATGTCTCATTCAAATTAAATCTGTTTCCGTGTACAAAAAAACCTCTCTTTTTTCCCAGTCTGAGAACTAATGTACTTTTGATTTCATTATTTCTATAAAATTAAGATGGCAATTTTGATTTTTGAATATTTTTTCTCTGCACTGCTTCTCTCTGGAACTGTGTATCTGAAGTTGACGTGAACATTACGTCTTCTATGGGGGCATCACAGTCTTAGGTTTTACCTGAAAAGGTCTTATACAGCCTAGAAGTCAACAAGCCCACCTGGGGAATTTTATGGCCCCATGTACACAGCAGAATGTTGTCCTCTGTAGAGAATACACTAGATCCCAGAGATTCTCCATTTGATTTGAGAGAGCAGAAAAAGCCCACAAATAAACCCTGTTTCAAAGTAAGCACAGTTTAAGGACTGTAATAGTAACTGTTAGCTTCACAGAAAACCCTTCTGAGTCTCTGATGTCCATACCTCGTGGCATACCTCGAGGGAAATTGATGTGGAAAGCAGCTCAGGAAATACTGAGTATATTCTGTGAAGGTCAAAATGCTGGGTTTAAAGAAAGCTGAGGGTCTGTCAGGAGTGTGCACCACCAGCTACGCTCTTGTCAAGCAAATCAGAAAAAAAAAGCATCAAAGCATCATACCTTGCGAGCAGGGAAATTTCTGCTAACTTTACTTCAATATTATTTCTTTAAAAAGAAAGAGCAGAGTATCTCCAGGCAGCTGTTATGTTCCTGAAATGATTTGGAGGGAAAATGGAAATACTCAATATGTTTTATGCAAAGTTCCTATTATGATGGTAAACAGATATCCTGGTTATTAATTCTATAAAAATGAATGGCCCATCACTCAGCTATTGCTCGACTACAGAACTGAGCATCAGCACCAGGGACTGCCTGCCATTTGGTTTAATGCTCTGCGCTACTTGTTCCGTTAGTTGTTTGCTGTTGATTATATTGCAGCAGTTATTCAGATCAGTGAGTTTGCCTGCTGTAAACTTTGCAAGCACAAACAAGGATTGTGTCACAAGCAGAAATCATATGCCTGAAAATATTCTCCAATACCAGTTGTATCTTCTCAACAGATACTCCTGAAATTCATCAGAACATTCATAACCTTTGAGCAAGAAAAAGAAAAACAAAACCAACCCCCAACAAAGTACGCTAGAATCAATTCCCTGATTAGTTCCTCCATCAAAGTGCATATACACCAGCATCCTCTTGCCTCACTTCCAGCAGAGGAGAGCAGCCCTGCAAGAGGGGCAGCTGGGAACGGCTTCAGGAGCCTGAATGCAAATCTGCTCTTACACTTCACTTGGATATCAGCTGGCAGGTAGTGAAGGTCACAAATCACAGCTGTGGTGCCATTTCTGAAGCATGGCATTTCAGGGAAAATCTGCCATATGAAATTCTCTGCATGTCACTGTGGTGAGTCTTCCATTAGAAACAAAAGGACATGCATGGTTTTCCATGGGGAGGCACCCAAAGAAACACAGGAGACCTAGGAATCCTGCAGCTGCCTTCCTATCCTCTTATGTTCAGCTTTGTCTGAGTCTCAAATGTAGCAACCTTTAGTGAGATGGAACAGTGGGAGCTAAATCCACCAGTGTTTTAACATTTTCACCATTATCAGACCATTTAACATAAATTACCATTAAAACAGCCACAGTTCATTTGTGCTATAACATGAAAATCACAGTGTTATCTCAAGAGTAAAAAATTTAAATGGCTGTTGTATAAATACTAAATAATTCTAATACATAGAGAGGAAGACAGAGAACAAACCCACAAACGTGCACGCTAACTCAAACCATACGTTATTCTGATGCAACACGTGTCAAATTTATTTGGAATACTTTCCTTGAGGCACAGGACAACTTTGCATACAAATGATCATTGCATCATAGTCAGCGGTATCACACCTTCATCAGAAATGTTCAAAGTAGTTAAAAGTAGAAATGTTAAGTAAAAATCACACCTGGGAAATGAAAACAGGAAAATATCAAAACAGCAAGAAAGAACAATGCTGTGTAAAAGCACACGTGATTAGGGAAAGCAGACATCATAACGCACAAAGTCAGGGTGAAGAGCAGAATTTCCCACAGCTGTAGACCACATGGAGTTGTGGACTTACAATCTTTCCTGAGGAACAGAAATCTTCTCTCTTGCTGTTTTATTACCTTGGCAACATCTCCTCCATGTCAGCAATTACATAGGAGACAACAGTCCAAACAGCAGCACAGAGATTCATCTGGTTCGGATCTTGAACTGTCATCGTGTCGCCTTGAGAATGGTGAAACCAGAAGTACTTGCTGAGGTCACCTTTCAAGCTGGCTCCTACAGAGAAAAATAGGTAGTAGTGCATTATAGGAATATAGATATTTGAAGAGGAATGCAAATTTGAATCAATTTCTGGGCTGTTTATGATTAAATCCACATGCAACTGTACAAATTCCATGTTATAACTGCACAGAGCACGGCATGTTCAGTTTGCAGGTTTTAGTAGATTCCAGTTAAGAGTGAGCATAAAACTCAAAACTCAACCTTTCCCTGGGAGATTAATTTCCTCAGCCAACAGGAAACATCAATTTTCCCCTAAGAACTCCAAAATCCAAGCGGGAAAATGCCTACAATAACTCCAGACGTGGCAGTGCTTCCTCTGTGTCTTCCTGCTCCTTTGATGGTGAGATGTGATCGAGTTATGGATCCCCTCCTGGCTGATTTTTGCAGGGAGGACACTTTGGAACTTGCTTCTGCTTTTGAGCTTCTGTTCATCACAAGGAAGTACTGTTTTAGAACACCTTCCCAGATAACCTGGGATAACACTGATAGCTCAGATGTACATTACTCCTGCAGTCAGGAGCCCTCATTCAGCTGGGGCAGAAGCAAGTTGGGTGAAAACACAGTTCTTCCCATTCAGAACAACTGACTCTTCCTGGTGGACACAGGGAGGGAAAGGACTACCCTTGCCCAAGTCAGGCGGGCTCAGGGCGATAACAGTGAGGTATCACCCAAGGCAGACCAAAGCCAAGATGAGGAACAGGAGAGGCAGCAGAGAAGCTGGCAGATTTTCACCCTGTTCATTCTCTACTTGGTCCAGTCCCCACTAACCCTTTCGGACTTCCTGTCCCTTTTCATTGTCTTTTCTCCCAGATCCCTACCTTTGCCTCTTCTCCATTTTTATCACCCTTCATCTACTTTGTTTTACCGTCAACAACCCTTCCATCATTAACAGAATTCCACCCAAAAAACTGATAACAAGGAAATATGTTGTCCTCCCCTGCCACACAAATTCAATGCTTGCAATTCCTTTGCACAGATCCTCTTGGCCTGGAGGTGCACAGCAACCAGGGCAGAACCCGGACAGAGAAGGACTCACCTAGCATAACAGAACCCCCCCTCTACACTTGGTTATCAAACCCAGAAAACAAGCAGTGATGTGAATTCATGAGTAAGGTCTGTGGGCCCCAGGCACAGACACAGACTAAGGCTACTCCTACCTAGGACAAATAAGACAGGGAAAAAAAAATTATCTTTTGATTATAAAGATGAAGTAAATCAATTATTTATAGATTTATTTACATGCAGTGGAAATCAGTATCAGATGGCGAGGGCTTTGATAAACTCAAGTGTGCTCATAAGGCTTACTATTACAATTTCTCTTGGATTCCCTGAGATGCCTGAAGCCTTTGAGGAGAATGAAAGCAGCATTTCTCACGGCATCACTGTACATTCCCATAATACAGATCTTATGATCAGTTGTATAGTCACTAGGGACTGAGTCCAGCTCTCACTGGGTTAACAGGCATGTCTCTATTGTTGTAATAGGGACTGTCTTGGACTGCGTGTTGCACTGCTGATTTAGAGACAAGGAATAGAAGAGTAACACATTTTACAGTTTCATTCAAGCAGGAGATAAAGCCTTCCTAAGAGAGATAATATGCAGAAGGACTAAATGCTATATCATACAATTATAAATATAAGTATTACCATACTGTGCATTGATTTCATTTTAAGAGGATGTTCTCGCTCTTAAGAAACTTGTTTACTATAGAAGCAAACCCACTGCAATTTTTGAACACTTTTATCAGACTCAAAACAAAACTTAGTTGCCTCAAATTTGTTGTGGTCATTTCACTAATCACAGTAAATATGGATTTAGAGAGTAGTGTTTTATCTCTGTGAACTGAGCAAGGATTGAATGCCCTTAGCTTTGTAATGTTGGAACAGATTTGTCCCTGGAGTCCAGCATAGCGTGACTAAGATGGCAGTGCCCACTGACAAGAGACTATCACCACCCATGAAATCCCATCTGAACAACAGAAATCACTCAAGCTTCCCAGGGAGCCTGTGGAGTCTCCATCTTTGGAGACAGCAAAAATCTGACTGGGCATGGTCCTGAGCCACTTGCTGCAGCTGATCCTACTTCAGTAGGGGGATTAGCTCAAGAGCTTTCTGCCAAGTTCAACCATTCTGTTGGACTTTCTAACCCACGGTGCCATTTCCATGGCTCACTCAGACTTCTCTTATAATAGATACACCATAAACAAATTCTTCAATTCAAGCTCATTCACGTCCTGAACTCATTTCGTGAGCCTGCATAAGCAGCTATTTCACACACAATGTGACACACTGCATAAGGCAGGTAAAAGCAGCTGCTTTGGTAATTGATACTGACAATGTATTTTCAGTAATCAGTGGCATAAGAGTGTCTTGATGAAAATCCACACACACTGAGCAATTCTGAAAAACAGCCCATCCTTTCTAGCGTCTGATCTCAGCATGAAACGCACAATATGAATGTTAATTAGATGCTGACCAGAATACTTACCTGCCTTACAATATGTCCACATTAAATACCAGTTCTTCGAACAGTATTAAACTGTCTGCCATGTTTTTTTCTTGCCTACTTAAGAAAACACATTGCTGCTCCTGAGGTAAAATGATGAATGAACTACAAAATGAGCGATGAGAGTGTCAATAATGACCATCAGGCACTACCACCTTCATATGCACTGTTGTGGTAAGTCATCACTAGTGTTAAACTCTACTACCAGGCATTTAACATTAAAATTATTGCAATTTGTGCAAACAATAACTGTAAGAATACTTGCTGATTATCAGAATGGCTACAAAGGCAGTTCCCATAAAACAAAGCAAGCAAATAGTAACTCCAGAGTACTTTCTCCATGTAAAACATTTTGGTTTGCATTCTGCCCTATGTTTACATTTTTTGTAGTGCAATTAACATTTATTTGTCCAAGGAAGCCAACCGTAAGTCCTGAAGTCAGAACATGTTTGCTGTACAGCCCCCCCAATGGCTTTCCCAGCTGTCTTTGCTTTCAAGTCAACTTCTAAACACAAGTATTCTGTTGTATTACTCACTGTAACAGTATTCTACAAAGATTTTAAATATGATGAGACATTCCCACTGTTTGTAAAGCATTTCTTGGGTGTGCTGGGTCTTCAATATGACCGTTAGCTCTTTGGGATACTGATTCCTACACGTGCACTGCCACATAGAGTTAATGTGCTAATGAATTTACAAAAAGGTATGACTTCTTTAGATTTTACTCTCCGCTAATCCCCAGTGGAGCTGATGGTGTTGCCACTCCAGTGTTTCACACAGTATAAAATGTCTCCAAATAAAAAAGACTCCACTTCAGAAGAACACACAGCCTAAACAGGCATGAGGGATGGCAGGATGAGAGAGGCATGCCGAGATGAAATGGCACATTCATTTCCTCACAGCAGCTGAGAAAGGGATAGATGCCAGACATCAGAGCTCAGACCAGTGCCCTGTTGAGCAGTCTGTACTTCCTTCTAGCAACAAAGTTGGAAATGTCTCAATAAGGGATATTTTGTTGATGATTTTAACAATTTAGAAGCTAGCAGAAAGGTAGTGTGTGCACGTATCTCTTGCCTCTTCCAAGCACCCATATGTTTGAGCTTCATCTCCCTGTTAGGACAGACCTACACCTACACACTACCTACACAGGTACTGCTTGTAGTAAGGTGTCAACTCAAAACACCTGATCTGAAACCTAATGTTTAATTTTGCAGTGATTTTCCTGGCTACAAAAGATAGGTTTGTTTTTACCCCCATCTATTAAAGATTGTCTTTGTTTCTTGCTTTTTCCTTAAGAAACAAGAAAAACCTTAACCTTTTACCTGATTATGAAGTGTATTCTTATCTTGGACCTTCTTATTGCCAATGACACTATTCAGGAATGGACTAAGAAAACCACAAAGCCTTGGAGAAATAAAGCAACACCTGATGAAATAGAAGTGTGCTTTTGCTTTGCCTTGAGTACTAAAAAATGGGAAATACAGAGGCAAAGGGTCACATCACAGCATTCTCTGCAATTAAATACTTCTATGTGACAGGAAGGCAGAAATACTGAAGAGAAAATCATTCTCCTTCTCACTCAAGAGTGCTCTGTGCTTCTGCAAAGCCTGTGAACTGGGGGTGTGGGGGTATGCATATGTCCATGTAGCAATAGAACCAACAGCCTCTGACTTTTCATAGCTGGAGCATTCTTGCCCCAGACATTTTGAAAGGTCAGAACTGAATGGCAGAGGTGAGAAGACACATGATTTTTCCTTTAAAGGATATGCACTGAAGAGCTACCACAGAAAAAAGCAGAGAAAATGTATGAACGGGAACATAATTCCTTATTCTGGTTTTTTTTTTATTTTCTTTTTGTGTCTTTCTAAAATTCAGCAAAGTCACAAATCTTAAGCAGCTAAGGAGTAAATCAGTAGCAGCAGTAGCTGAGCTTTGGATGGGCTGGTGGGAAAGCTCATACCATGCCTTAGCACACCCACAGCCATGAGCCCTGCAGAGCGCTCAACTGCTAGTGCTGCAGGGATGTTCTGTGAGATGCCCTCACTTAATTGCAGTCTTCAGAGCTATTACTGTAATGAAAACCCAATTATTGCAGACATGAATTGCACATATTTTGGTGTACATATTAACCTCTTCCTTCGTGGGATAACCTGTAGAAGATAGCTGGCTTTAGTGCCAATTATTTCATTACCCATTTTTCAATTAGACAGGGCCAACGAGGAATGCTAAACAAGTGGGGCACCAGCAACATTTATTCTCCTGTCACTTAGTCTCAAATAATGAAATTACAGGCTAAGTTGCTTGAATTTCATGGCTACAGACACTGAAATAGTTTCCAGCGCAGAGCTTATAAATGACATCAGAAACCCTGCTGTTTCACATCCTGAGTCATTCTCTCAAAAGTCTTTAAAATTCTTGATTCAAACAACAGGGCAGAGGAAAATCTTTCAGTCGGTGTTTCAGTGGCTAATTAAATGAGACTACAGTATAAGGAAAACAATCTGAAGTGTGCATCATTTCTTGTTTTGCTTAATGCATTTCAGAATTAATCCTCAGGATACACTGAACAGACTAAATGAGGGTTCAGGGTTATCACAGTTACTTTTGCTAAGCATTAACCTCTCACTCACTGGTGACAGCTGGTGATTCCATATAAACTTGCACACATGAAATCCTGTGAAATGAGGTCTCATGGAAGGAAGTTCTGCTCCACAGAACACAGGTTGACTGGATTCCAGTCTTTGACTGGCAAAAACTCACAATCAAACAGATGAAGTTTCAGCAGTCAAAGGTACTGAAAGCTCCTCCTCCACTCATCTACCCTCTGTCTTAAATCAGCAAAGCTCCTTTTTGTTATAAACAGAAAATACAAGGGTAAGCCTTGCTAGCGGTGGCTGCCCAAACATGACCCCACACTTGCAGACTGCCTACCTGTGGAGATACTGTGGCTCACTAACCCCATTTCTGAACGCATTTACACCTCTCCTTGTCACAGCTCCCTGTGGCAATGCATGAGGTGCATGAGCTCACCATGGTTCTTGCTTGATGAGCTGTAGTAGTCACCCCTGGCTTTTCTTTGCCCAACTTTCATACTATTGATGCCTTAATACATCTTCATCACACCCCAACCCAGCAGCTTTTTCTCAGGCTGCTCTCCCCATACAGAGACTTCAATATCTCTGAGGCTGCAGGGCTGCTGGTGACTCTTCCTTTTCTGATGGTTTTTCACTGTTCCTGAGATGAGAAGGTCCAGTACTGCTGGTGTGTGAATGGACCCGTGATGTGACTACAGCATACCACACCACACTAGCCAAGGGTGCTTCCTGTTGGTTCTCTCTCCATTCCCTATCTGCACAAAACACTGTGGATTTACCACCCCTGTGTATTGAGTTGACAACTTCAGACAATTCTCCACAGTGACTCCCAGATCATTCTTCTTGAAAATAACTCACTTGGATCCTGGTGTCATGAGTGCACAGCACATATACAGCAGTTATTGACAGAAAAATGTCACTGGCTACTGTGCTGCTCAGGCATTTTCTGTTACAAGATTACTGTCACATTTTCACAGTCAGAAACAGTTTTATCTGAAATATTTGAAGTAGTCATCAGCAAACTTTGCCAACTTGCTATGCTTGTTATTCACTCCCTTTGCAGCTAATGTGAGTTTTGCAAACATGCAAAGTTCCAAAACCAGGGTTGGGCAGCCTAATAAAGCTTTTCTCCATGACGAAGACTGACACTTTATTTCTACCTTCTTTTAATGAGGTACAATTCTGCAAGAAGAAAACACCTCTGATCTCACAGCAGATTATTTCTCCAAATGTCTTTGATCCAGGGGCTTTTGAAGACTTAACTGTACTTTGCTGACCAGATCCAGCTCAAAAAATGTTTATGAACTCCTCTGAACAAGCCCTGCTAGATTGGCGAGGTGTGACTCATGTATTCAAAAGCTACCAGGATTCTTCTGACATTTTTGTATTTTCAGGCTTTGCAATCCTTGGCCCTGTGATCACTGTCGTTCGGTGATTCACAAATCCCTCTTTAGGGGATTCTCTGCTTGGGCATTTCAATGTAGAAGGGTTATATATCTGTCTATCTATCTATCTATCTATCTATCTATCTATCTATCTATCTATCTTGCTATCTATCTCTTCTGTATATTTGAATATACAGATTTAATCTACTTTCTTTAAAATGAGGCATATGGCTACCTATGTTACATAGAGACTGCCTGACAAATGTTAGAGTTTTGATATCAGTTACTGGATTTTTGAACCCTTTATATTTTGCATTCTTTTTTAAATATTCTGTAAGAGAGATGAAAGCCACTGCAAAATCAGCAGTGTCTCTAACTTAGAATTTTTTTCCATGTGTTTGTTTATGCCTGATCTCAGCAAAACAGTCAACGTTTGAGTCTGTGATTTAATGCCATTAAGCTTTAGATGTCACACACAAGAGTCAAGTGAAGACTGGGACCTGTGGAAACCATCTTTCCTAGCAATGTGTAACTGCACCATATAGACTATATCATAAACTTGTTTAGAGATACAATGTATTGAATATTTCCTCCACCATCCTCTGCTAGCCATACAGCTTCGTGCTAAAGCCCAGCAGCAGACCCTTGCAGCACCCAGTGCCAGCTCCCAACCATCCAGAAATTTGGTAGAAACAGGCACCTCATGGACAGCTTGAAGGTTGGATATGGGGACTGGGTACGGTGAAAATGACCCACATATCAGGCTTTTGAGCAGCAATTTTTGTTGCGGTAGTTGTTTGCATTCATTTACATTTTCAATCCATTCAAGAAGCTTCCTTGAAAGTGACAATCAACAGAGCTCTCTCCTAAGCCAAACTCACAATCCAGTTTAATGCAAGCCTTTAGGTCTGTTTTCCCAGAGGTTCTGCTGATTGAGAGGGAATGTGTGGGTTCCCATGAAAATTCCTTCTGGACTCCAGCCTCCCCTCCTAGACATGATCACAACTGGATGTTAGTCCCCAGTTTTCCATATTGCCCTCCCCAGCAAGTAGCCTCTCACAAATGCCAGTATTCATAGGAACCCAATAAGCAGAGCTCCTGCCCAGACAATGAGCAAAGCATCTTCATGATTCTTCTGGTGTTTAACTCGTTACAAAAAAACCCTCAACTAGTCACATTTTAGGTAAAACGCATCATAAGAACACTACCAGTCTGTTACACTTCACATCACATAATCAGTAACCGCATTTATAGAACCACAGCAACAGGATGAACAAAGGTTTTTCCTGTCTCTTTACTGTTATGCTCCATTTATGAGACTATCATACTCTTCAAGCTCATGGTAGATTTCAGATGTAGGACCACTGAACAAGGCTAGGATAGAATATAGCTACAATAATAAAACACCCTTCAAAATACATGTGGTTACTTTTGACTAATGCATACTTGAGTTTTAAACCTATGTTACTTACTTCCTAATAAATGTCAGATGCCTCAGATACTGCTGATGAAATACCTCTCTCATTTGATCTATGAATCAGTGCATATTGAGCTGTTTCATTATTAACAGAAAATCAGAGAGGCACTTGAAGCAAAGTTCCTATCTGACCTTATTGCAAGGTTCAGGTCTGTTTGGAACTGGGAGTTTTGAGTAAGTTCTGAAACAAATCTGTAGTAATCCTCCTCATTCTAGTCTACAGACTTCCACAGGAAGGCAGCATCAAGAAAAATAAGCAATTCTAATCATTCAGTGTTCATCAGCACTAAATCACATATTTTTGTCAGCAAAGTTGCAAAGAAACACATAAAGAAAAAAAACACTCCAAAAAGGTGCTGTGCAGACGTGTGCTGCCACACTGTTATCTGCAATCTCTTCTCTGCTCTAATGTTTCATGAAATTACCTGGGGCCCTGTTCAGAAAAGAAAATGAGAAATTAAAGGATTTCTTTCCTTTAAGAGAGGGAAGGGGGGGGACAGATTCCTCACACCTGCTCAGTGTCTGTCTGTGGGCTCTGGCTAATCCCCACAGTAGAACTAATCCTCAAATAAGACAGAGTAAATAAAGCAATGTCCCCAACTAGCCTGATTCTTGCCACCCGAAAATGTGAGTTGCTGTGATTGCTATTTTGCCACAGTGCAAACATGGTGAGTAACTGTCAAAATGCAAATACATTCACAGTGAATTTGAAATTGTACTGGCTTAAAGAGAGCATGAAGAGAAGCTGACAAATAATTTTAAGTGGTAAGGTTAACCTGCTTGCTTTCAGCAACAGTCTCAGTCCTACCAGTGAAACCAATGTTTGCATTAACGATAGGCTGATTGCATTTGCCAAGTTACCACGCACAGAACATGCCGGTTTCTTACAAATTTGAAGGCTTTTTGTTTTCATTCCAATTCAATCTATATGGGTAAAGGTTCCACTGCAAACACAGAAAGCAAAGACTAGTTGGGTGAAACTTTGCTGAAGCGAAACAAGGCACCAGCGTGTCCAGCTGCCCCTAATGCTGAGCTGTGAGTGTAGCTTTGAAAATTCTCCTGCAGATGCCATCTGACTACCACCATCACAGTCATGGTTTTTGCACAAATGAAGAATCGATACCTATGTTCCACCTCCTAGGAATAAACCCACCCAAGGGCCCATTTAAATTAGATGCTTGTGTTGCTCAGTGAAGCTTTAACAGAAATCTCATGAGCAGCTCTAGACAGCACCCTGCTTCATGTGTGATGTGACAAATGTAGACAGTTTTCTGACAGTGACCAGACTCTGCACAACACAAAGTGAACAAGCCTCTGTTAGTTTAAACACTCCCCACTCTCCTTCTCATATATTATGCTAATCTTAAAGCAGCATTTGCAGCTGTATAAACTGAAGCCTTTTCGACTTGGATATAGTCAAAGAAATCAAGTGCAAGCACTCAGGCACTCTCTTGCAAAGGTGTTTATGGCGCTACATTCAAACAACACCAACAGACAAATGGGAAAAAGAAATTGGTCATGATAATTGTTAGCAACCTAGAGCAATATTTTTACTGAATAATCGTGAATGCATTCCTTCAAAGAAATCTTAATCTCTGCATTGCTATGCTTGCACTTCCTAGGAGAAAAACCTGCTCCCCAAATGCAAATTCTCATTACTAGAATCCCATTTGACAGGCACTCAGGGCATTAAACCCAGATTAGATGGATTCACATCTCTATCCTCATCAACCTGCCTTCATTTGGAGTATTGCACTAATAGACACCTCTTCAAATCAATTAAAATGTGTCCTATACTAGGTTCCGCATTAAATGAGGTCTGAGAATATAGATAAACCTTACAGAATCTATCAAAAATTCAGAGTACTCAGGTTTCATTGGAAAAGAGTAGACAGGACACTGGTTCCTTTCAAATAACTAAATTGAAGGCCTTTTCCCCAAGCAATCACATAAATACACATACACACAAACCCACACGTAATTCAAAACTTTTCAGGAGCAGCATGTGCAGTCGTTAAATAGAATTTTTTGCTAAAAAAACCAAAGGACTGCAATGAATCCTCAGTCAACCTGGAATTAAAGGGCTCGCTTAAAAATAACATCTAAATGGGAAATTTTTACACTCTGGCCAATATTTATTTTACTTTTACATCCTCACTTTAAAACTGACAGGCATCTGACAGAAGGAACAAAATAAAAGAGGATTATTTTTCTCACTTAGATCCATCATTGCGAAATTATCTCGCCTGATTATTGTCTGAATAGTTTCCATTTTCCATTCACACAAGGACTGACAAAGAAGAAGAAAAAGCAGCAGGTCTCATTAGTCCTGGATAGCCCAGCCTTAGCCTTAGCTACTATCAGATTCCTCAGAAGAGGTGAAAATAAATCACCACCTTTTCAGAAATGCAGCTATTGAAATCAGAACGCATTGAATGAAGAAGGGAAAACTTTCCCATCATATTCTTTTCAGGGTCAAAAAATAGGCAAGTGAGGTTTTACATAAGTAACTCATTCCAGGTAAGTGCAGTCAAATTGTTGCCAGGCTGCCAGGCTGCCATCACGTCCCATCGCTGCCAGGGTCCACGCTGTGACTCCAAAGGCTGCTCTGGTTTTGGAAAACCATGGTTTAGCAAAGATGGTGATAATAATTACTTCAGTAATTAGAGTTTGTGTTGAGCTGCACATGGAGAGACCACAGCTTATCTGGATGAGATGAGGCACTCAAGAGTGCCTTTACCACTGGAGCAGCTAATGATCCACTTCTTGAATCAGAGGAAAAGCAATCACACTTTTTTCTGTCTCAATGAATTTAAAATGCACTACAAATTAGAAAGAAAGAGAGAATGACTGAAAAAAAGCAGCAAAGGCTGTGGAATACCACTATCCATGACTGGGACATGTATTCAATACCATCTGATTCTTTTGCTGCACAAAGGATGTTTTACACCTAAAAAAAGGAGGCAGATCTTCTTTCCATAGATAAGCCATAAGGATGTCTGAAAAAGGGGCCCAAGCTATGACTTGCACAGCTCAGGAAGAGTTAAGACACAGATCACTGAGGAGGATCAACACAAGGCATGGGTGAATCCTGCCCATTTCCACACAGGCAGGAGAGCTGCCTTGGCAGCATGTTCTCACTCCTGTGCAATTACTACAGGAGTGTTTCTTAGCACTCTCTTAGCTCAGGCCCCAGGGACCACACACAATCCCTTCCCTCCTGCTGTCCAACTAGAAACCTGAATTCATTTCTTGGGCCAAGGGATAGCAAAATGAATTTGTCACTAGGTATATCGACTGAAAAGGTTTTTAAAGGTACTAAGACCATGTTCTTAAAAATACTGCACCTTGTCTCAACATTGTTTTACCAGTCATAGATTTCCTGGCTGCCTGTCTGACCGAAAGAGAGAAGATGTGTGGAAAAGAAGAAAGAAGCAAATGACATTTTTAACTCTTCTTTTTCCCAAGTGTCCTGAAAATAGAAGGCGTAAATGCAGAGCACTTGGAGGTTTCCACAGCATCTAATGCAAGTGCTTTCACCCACGACCAACATGAACATCTGCCCTAAAGTTTAGGTAGCAGGTCTTGGTGGAAAAGAAAAGCACCTCTAGTAATAATTAGGAACTAAATGAACTAGTTAACTTTTCTCAGTGCTTCCCATTTAGCACATCTGAGGGATTTAAAATTAAAGACACATATAATTTGGAATGCTTTCAAGATTAAGATGTCTAAAATTTGCCAATTAGATTTAGCTGCAATGAAATCTGTTCATAGGTTAGAAGAGCTAAAATTGTTCAGGCCAGGAAAACAAGCTACTGCAGCAGTGTTGAAACCCTGAGATGTCCAGCCTGTGGTTCTCACGCTCTAGCACAGTGAGAAAGCAAAAGCTGTCCTGTCAGACCCAATCTCCTTCATATTGCTGGTTGTTTCAAGCTCAGGAGTAATAGTGGCTGGAGAGCTAATATCAATATTCAAGATCGCCAGTGCAACTATTCTGTGCAAACAGATTAGGAACCTTCCCAGCCCTTTAGCATGGGGAACAAAACAGTAGAAGAATGAATGTAGATTTTGC
Source organism: Upupa epops (assembly GCA_013397515.1). Lineage (NCBI taxonomy): Eukaryota > Metazoa > Chordata > Aves > Bucerotiformes > Upupidae > Upupa > Upupa epops. The sequence goes on along the minus strand of VZRI01009489.1, from coordinate 31,627 downwards.
CAAAAGTGGGGAATTCAGCTATTAGAGGCCATATATTAGCTGTTAGGTGGGGGCTGGTATCTTCTCACAAGTACAAGTGATAGGACAAGAGTAAATGGCCTTAAATTGCACCAGGGGAACTTTAGGTTGGACATTCGGAAAAACTTCACTGAAAAGGTCATCAGCCCTTGCAACAGGCTGCTCAGGGAGAGGACTGAATCACCATTCCTGGATGTGCTTAGAAGTCATGGAGATACAGAGGTTAGGGACATGGTTTAGCAGAGGCCTTGGCACAGTTGGATTAATGGCTGGAGATGATGATCTTTTCCAGCCTAACCAATTCTATGATCTCTTCCAACCCCTACCATTCTGTGATCAGTAGGGGCAATTATAAACTACTACACCAGGAAAGGAAAAACCCAACTTCACATAAAAACCTGCTGCAAGAGGTAAAAAATCCTCATGTCTCTGTGTTCATAATGGAAAGAAGAGAGTTAATGCACTTGAATTACAACAGGTAAGACCTAGGTTAGATACTAGGAAAACATCCCAAAGCACTAAGAATAGCACTGGGACAGTCTCTATTTCCATTATAGTAAAACTTCAAGAACAGCAAAAACAAATGTGAAAGAAATGTGACAGAGGCATTGGTGAGAACATGTTGGAAGGAGGTATGTTTAAAGGTTCTCTAGAGACCTTTTTGCCAGTTCAGTGGTTCCTTGAAATCTCATCTGGTTGTGTGCATTTCTGAAATAGCTCCTTAACAGGCTGCAGATTTTCTTTCTCTGCTGCTTGACTTGACCCATAGCTACAGCCAAGTTTGTCCTGAGAGGCAGAGAAAAACTCAGGATCACTTCTCCAAGTAAACCCTACATGCAGTATTGAACCAGACATCAAACTTCTGGAGTAACCTTGTGGCATTTTACAGTCTAGAAATGAGAAATTTATATGAGAGAAGCATCCCACTCCTAAATATTTCACATTAACTCAAATGTACTCGTCTATGGAAAAAAGTACTCAAAGTCCTTCCTGCAGGAGACTCCCATTTAGGGAGAACAAGGCATAAACATTTTTGAAAATCACTTACGTGACCTCACTGGCACTAAGTTTGGTTTCATTTCTTTGCATCTGCCTGCTCAGAGATGAGCAACTGAGTACTGATGTTTCTCAGCCTATTCCCAAAATCTTCCACTGTGATTTGGTTGTTGTTGCTGTGGGTTTGGAACCGGGCAGCAGGGAAGCAGGCAGGACACCCACACAACCCTGGGGGTATTTGTATGTTGTGCATCCCAGAGGAAATTTGAGATAGCTTAAAATGCCAGTACTGTAAACTATCATGTCTCTGCTTGTAGGGATACAGAATTGCCTTTGCGACAGATTCTCCATATTAATGGGTTTTGACTGTTTCCAGTTTTAAAATCCATAAACACATGGATGATTCCAATTGAAAACAGACAGATAATCAAACCCACTGAAAACAAACTTGCTCTCTTCATAGAGGCAGATGAACTTGTAAATTTTCAGGAGTAATCCAAAATCCCTCAGGAGTCTGGAGACTAGTCTGAAAATCCCTGCTTTCAGCTATTTCTTGACTTTATCTTTCTTAAAAAACAGCAGCAACTACTACAAAAAAAATCTGTTGTCCTAGAAGGTCACTGCTTGGGTTTTATCTAGTAATTAGAACTGAACTGTCTTTTAGTCTGGTTTATCCAGCTAAGCAACAGCAAAGTGTCTTGTTGTTTGGTAGATTCTCAAGCTCTGCACGGGAACTGAGACAGAGCTCTTGCACAGGCACTGCAAACAGCTGAGAGCTGTGGACAGGCCAACCATCCTGACAGATAATTATTCTCAATTAGGTTTTCTGGCTCTTTGGATGAAGAATTTGAATGAATTGCTACTTAACTCTGTGTTTAGGTTGAGGTTTTGTTCTCCCAGGGATGTTTGTTTCCCTGAAATCCATTTTGCAGGAAGCTCTCTCCCCATACACTGCTGTTTTCTTCACACACATCCACATAATTTGACCAGGGAAAGTTGCTCTAGTGCTAAATAAATGCAAGGTCTAATGATTCCAGCACAAGACAGACTAACTTAGGAGGATATTGAAGGCTCCTTTGTCTTCATTGCACTTCACAGACAAGAGATAAGCTAAGCTCCTGAGCAGCACCCTAAGGAAGCATCAATTGTTCAATGATGATGGCAGCTGATGTCAGCACTGGAGCAGCAACCCTGTATCTTCTGTGTTGGTATCCACCATTTTTCATTGAGGATTTGCCTTGACAAAACACAAATGTATAATCAGTTTCTTTCACTTGTGTTTTCCATGGTCTAGTCCATGGCTGAATTGACTGGAAGTACCGCATGAAAACACATACAATGTCACTGGGAAGACAGAGCTCTGGAATAAGATTGTGCTCAGCAACTTTTGCCCTTCAGAAATTCAGTAGCACTTTAGACCAAATCTGTAGGAACAGCTTTGAAGACAAACAGTTAGAAGGGTTCCTATTCTGAAGTTCAGAAATGCTACCAAGAAGCAGGAAAAACTGCCACTGAAACAATTTTGACCTTGCTCCTTTGAGGAAGATGTCACTATAAATTATTTCTCAGCCTTGTATTTGTTCAGCTAGGTCTGTTATCAAAAAGCATTCTTCAGAAGCCTTAGACATTTACACCTCAAATGTCACCCACAGAAGAAAGCATCATGTGTTTGCTGCCTAAGTTTTCTGAGTATCATCTAAAACTCTGTCACTAAAAAGCTTTCTGATCCTGGATCAAAACCTTACTTGGTTCATACCTCCAATGTGCCCTGTGCAGTCATTTGAGATGTTTTTACAGCCTCCTCTCCATGTAAAACTTTTGGGTTGCTTACAAAAAAATGCCTCATTATTCATGAAGTTTGATGTAATGAATAACAAAGGAACAGTAAGAAAATGAGCACTTTAACTCTCAGGTCTCTGCCTGGCAGCAGAGTCGTAGAGAAGCAGGAACAGGTACTACTCATGGCATAGGAAGGTTAAATTAGGGATTGCTAAGTAAATAGGGCAAATACCCACTAATGGTACTGGACCTCCAGCATGAGAGTCGTTGGCCAATGCCATGGAGAGGCTTCTTTCTACCAGCTTGGAAAGGTTTTGGCAATGACTGAAAAAAGACAAATGTTATATAAAAAGCACCAGTATCTAGGGAACTATATGTCAGACGAACTAATGCTGGTGATCTGGAAAATGACAGGCTGAAGAGGTAGAGTAAAAGTGGGGGCAAAACTGACCAGATCATGGGCTTGACAGTAGAGCTGGATGTTTGCTGGCAGGGTAGCATCTGTAGAATAGGTCCTGCAAGTCTTGCTGGACAGGAGGCACCAGTGAGATCTGGTGGCAATGAAAGTAACATATGGGCTAAATTTAGCAGTAAGGTAGCCAGTGATCCAAGGAAGTGATTTTTTTTCTAAACACTGCATCTCCAGTACAAGGAAGGGGTGAACCAAGTGGTCAGAGCACACTTGCAGTAATGTAATCACCCTAGCCAGATGATCAGATTGTTCTCATAATTCTTTATCATTCCAAAGGCAATTACATCAGCTGTGTTTTGTTGTAATTTTAGACTTTTTTTCCAAACCAACAATGGAAACTCTGAATATCTGAGGATGTACCAATCCTATTAGAAACACTCATCGTATGACTTCATACAGGAAACTACTCGGACAGCTGCAAGCCAGATCTTAATCAGTTTAACCTGTGTCCCTCCCATCAAGAGTAGTTTACACATGATCTTCCTGGAGTGCTACCCAATGGTTTGGTTGGTTTTTTTCCAGTTTTCAGTACTGATGCCATTGCAGTTTGTTTTCCAGGAATGAAATCTGCAAATCCATAGATATTTCTGCTGTTGTTCTAACAGCCATTCTGGATCATTATATTTTCCATTGGCAGACACATTCCACCTCCAACTTTTCTACAAAACACGACTTAAACCCTTTCCCCCCACCCCATCGTGGTTTTGCTTCAGCATTTAGATGACTTTCAGTTCTAGGAATAAGGCTTAACTGACTTGTACTTCCAAACTGCTTATTTAACATGTTAACGTTGAGCTCTGTGTGTTAATGTAGGAAGAGTCTGTTTTTTTAAGATCAACAAATGGAAAATGCTTCCATATGAAAAAGAATATTCCCACCCACAGAAACAGAACTCAGCTTTCCTATGCAGCAAACAATAGAGAATTACAACATCTCTCAGAGGCACTGCCAGAATAAAAACAACCACACCCTAAATTCAAATGAGATTTTTAGATATTATCAGTGTTTCTTCTCTGACACAAAGCATATTCTCCTAACAAGGTGAATGGCAGGAACAAATATATTGATGAGATTTTATACATTTAGGAAATTTATGTGCTAACAGAAGGAATTAAATAACAGATCTTTTGTGCCAATACACCTCATGTAGTTTTCTGAAGAGTAACTAAAAGTAAGGAAAAACTTCAGCCTTACTAACACTCACAAACAGAACAGTGAGAAAATGTCTTTAAGAGAAAGAAGTCCCGTAGCTGAAAAAAAGAACCCTTAGAATTTATTATTTCATTTGAAACATCTTAATTTTTCATTACTAGATTAATGAGCTTTTTTAGTACTCATACAGTATTGAATGCACTGGAACAAATTTACTTCTTTTAGGATTCTAAAAGCCAGTCCAAATGCCAGTGTTTCTAATTGTCATTTTCATATATGATTATTTTAAAGCTGTCTCACCTCAGTATTTTGAAAGATAAATTTAAGTCCTATGTAATATCAGCTGTTTGATTCATGTTCTCTAATTTCTTAGCTTGTTATCACCAACAAACCTTTGCCAAATAAACTGTATCACAGGTAGTGAAGAAAAGAGAATAACTAAAACCAAGAAATTCAAGCTGTTGAGCAATGCATAATAGAGTTTCACAACTATTTTTGGTTTTACAGCTCAAATGTTCCTTGGGATTGGCAAATTAACAATAGTTCTACTTTTTAAAAACTGTAATTAGGATTATCTAAACATTGTACAAATCAAAGATGAGAGTATTTGATATTCACAAAGCTAGTCTATATTTGAAATCTGTAAGGCTTAAATGGAGAAGGAGGCATTTCATTATGTAAAATGGTTGAAAGATACACTGGCAGATTCACAGATTTTCTTTAAGGTCAGCAAGACCCATTACCATCTAATCACACCTTCTGACTAACACATCGCAAAGTATCTCACCTTGTTTCTGTTGCATCAAGCCCACTCCTGCTTGAATTACTCGACTTTTGGAAGGACATCAAAACCTTGTTTTATGCATTCAAAATGATGGAGAATTCACCAAGTCTGCAAGGTGCTTTTGTAGCTGCCCAACCTTACTGGAAGAAGGTGTTTGCTTCCCTCCACTTTGAATTTGTTTACATGCAGATAGAGGGAATAGCTAATGGACCATTTTTTAAAACGAGGGAGAAAGCTGCTGTAATTAGGCAAAGCGGTTCCCAGCCTAATGCATATGCTGTAGTCATCACTTAACACAGTTCTGCATAAATGAAGAGAGATTTAACATCTCCTGTTTCTCACTCACTATTTCTCACTAGCTATTTTTAGACTTTTAAGTCTTTCTGCAGTTCTTTTTTTATCTTGCACTCACTAAAATGTTACTAATATTGAGTGAAGGAAAACTACTTTGTAGTACCTGCTAGTGGTAGCACCCAACCTGCCCTTGATTGTGTCAACCTTTCTCTTAGTATTGCTATCAGTATCAGTAATGAATTACTCCTACAACATATTCCTAAACAGAGTAAATTCATAGTTTAGGTACGCTTCAGCAAGTTAATTCAGGAGTCTTCTTTTTTTGCCAAAGTAAGTGTGAATGAGCAGTTTTCAATATTTGCTAAAATTGTGAATTATTTTGGCCCAAGGATGACACCCGAACTTTGATTTGACGTGACCACCCTATCCTTTTGCATCAGAAACGTACATGGTCTAATGAGAAACATGTCACAGAAGCCCTCTTAAATCAACCAGTAAAATTTTCATTTAGGCACCAAGAACCCAATTCCATCTCTCTAACAGCTGAACTTTTGCAGGGTCTGTGTCTAGTCTACAGGAAACAGAAAAACTTGCAGTGCAGATGCGTCCAGCTAAGTATTAAAAGTAGCCCAATACACCAATAGGCAAAAAAAAAAAAGACTCCAGTCCAGCAGAACAAAGGTGGAAAGAATAGTATGTAAAGTACGGACAAGCCTGTCTCGTAGTCAAATACCACAGCTAATAAGAAATAGCCTAATTTACAGACTAATCCTTTCATTAAATGATTAGTCTCAATGACTTTATTAAAAGGAGACAAAGTCGTATGAAAGGCTAATATAACTGAGATGTTAAACTGTGAGCCTTTTAAGGTATCCACCCTCATAAAAGGTTGCAGCAGATTAAATTTATTTAATTACTTGAGTAATTTCTAATTTCAAAAGCCTATTTTTATGGAACAATGATGAAATAGAGCACAGATGAATTATTTTACAGATTAATACACATGACCCTTTCTGCAATCAAACTTTTAAATGGTTCTAATAGCTGTTGCCCTTACAGTAGGTTCTTTAAGTGCCAAGCTATTATAATTATTCTCTTAGCATACCAGTTTAATTTAATACCTCCCAAGTTGCAGAAAATTTTATTGCAATGGAACACATTCACCATACTTCCTTCAGGAATGATATAATAATATATTTAGAAGGTAAGGAATGACCTGGAAAAATCAATACCATTTCAGCGATTATTACACAATAGGCTGGCATATTTCAGGCTTATTGAGATCAACTCAGCCAGGATATAGGTGGGCACTGTAAGCCCCTTATCACTCATTTCTACAAAAAAGTAAACCAAGCCCATAGTGGCTTTTGGTGCTGTTATGTTTCAATATGTGTCCAGAGCACTGGGACCTCAGCAAGTACAACAATATGAATTAAAATTATCTAAGTACTTACAATACTGTGAATCAAGCTAGTTGTGTTCAGGAATTTTGTCCAAGACTTTGCTCCATAAGTAAGAAGAAAACACTTCACTTCACTTGTGTCAGTCACTCAGCCAAATAACTGGACCTCTCAATGTGATAACCAATGCTGAACATTACAGATCACTGATCACAGAAATGCTACATAATAAAGTGAGGAAATTAAGTTTAACATCTATTTTTGATTAAATCTTTTTCTTTTTTCCTCACCTTGTAGGAATGCAAGTTCCCTTACCATCATATGACCACAATAAAGGCTTTTTAGCATGGGCCTGTGATGTCTTAAACTGTATGAATCTGATTTTTCTTCTTTTTCTTCACAGATTTTATACTTTTGGCAGAAAACAGAAGAGAAGCTTAGAAACTAGATCCAGAGAGTCTGCCCGAGTCTGCAGACAGTATAAAACAGGTACACCGAGGTAGACGCACCACAGTGGAGTATCGCTTCTACACAGTGATAGAGTCAAAGGTGAACAAATACTACACACATAATTTGTGAAACAGCGTTTACCCAATTCTTCATGCCCAGCTGCCAATCTCAGTTCTGGGAATTTACTTTATACCACTTTATCAAACATGCCCCTGGCTGCCCCCATGCAGAGGAACAGGCTTGGCTCAAGCATGCCAGCAGGCTCACACTGGAGTCTGACACCACAAGGGAGGATTGGGAGGGAGGATGAGGGGGCCAGATGCTCCAGAAAAGGGGCGGAACTGAAGGATTGAACTCCTTACATAATAAGAAAGGAAATCACATGTGTCAAGACAAAATATATCTTATCTTAAAGTAATAAAGAAACACTGTGAAAACATAAAAATGAGCGAAATGATATATGATGGTATTTGTTTGCCACCTCTCATGAAATGACTAATAGATTGGGCTAGCAATGAATTTTTTATTTTTGAAAAAAGCATAACAGTTAGATGAACTACTGGTTTATTAGTTTCTGGAAGAATAATTCCTCCTCTTGTGTAATGTAACAAAAGAGCAAGACGGTCGCTGTGGAGACAGAGAGACACAACCAACTGTCAAGGTTGGTTCAAACTGACATTGTAAAAAGGAGTTTCACCTTTAGGTCACTAGTAGAATTTAAATAGAGGTGTTGCCACATGCCTTTGCGGAGTTGTTTGATGTCCTGGGTCAGCTTGATCTCAAATACAGCTCAGTCATTAGCACTGCAAGAACAGATAACCTCCCTGGTGAGCCCAGCAGACAGGAACATCCTTGAACCGCTCTCCTGGAAATGTCCTGTCACAACAGCCTTCCCTCACACAAATAAGCAAACATCCATTTTCCTCTCCCCTAAAGCTGAGCTAATGTTCTCTGGTTACCATAATACAAATACTACAATTTCTCCTCAGTTTCTGAAGGCTTGCAGGGGAGGCTGACTCAGCTCTGGTGCTACTACCATAGGAACTCAGCTAAATGACATACAGAGCATCCTTGTGATCATCAGATACCTTGTGTTTTCAACAAAAATCCCTGAGTGCTGGTCTAGCAAGGCTTGCTTAATGCATTTTTAACCTTTCAGACACTGAAGAAGTTGTTGTGAAAAAGCAGGCAAAGAAACCAAACAAATAAACCCAAGCAAACCCTCTTCCCACCTGTAGTTGCAAATTCTGACCAAACTGGGTTAGGACTGGGTGTTGGAGAGGAACAGTTTTACGTGCCACAGTTTAGCTGTATCCCTGACTGAAACTAAAATGTAATTGAACACTCAAAGAGAAAGCTGAAGAAGGTAAGTTTATAATTAATGAAGGAGCAGTCTTAGGACCAATGGACACCTCAAACAGTAAAACCACACCATAAAATACACCACCAAAAAAAGCCCCAACCCCTTTAATTTGATTTATGCTTCCTGGAAAAGCAAAACAAATGTTATATAAATATTTTCAGTAGCTGAAAACTGGCTATCACTAGAAAAACACAGCTACAGACATTCCTCATGGCTGGGCTGAGCTGTTCTCAAAATAATCCAATGTAAAGGCCACTGATAGAAATATTTCTAATACTTCACAGTCACAAAGCATTAAACTGCTGTGCTTCGTGCACATCACCTTGCTTGTGCTTTAGAGGTATTAGTTAAGCTTCAGTTCAGTTTGCAAAGCCCTCTGAGCTCTCCTGGTCCCTCTCACCCTAAAGTTCCTAAATAGTCGCTGCTGCTTTCTCACAAATATGTCTATGTGACATCACATACAGCATTGTATTGCCCATTAAAGGCAACCATGCTGGAAACAGCAGACAGTAAGGATCCAGAATCACTTTGCCTGTCTCAGAAGCGGCTAAGAACAGCTATGAAACATACAGGTACTGTTGCCCTCTGTGGATCTTTCAGATCACCAGGAGGAGCAGAATTGTAATAGCATCTTAAATGGCAAATCCCAGAATCTATTCAACACTTAAAATGGGAAAAAATAGAAATGATGCGAGAAAACATCTTTATTGTTCAAGAACACAGTATTTTCTCTTGCTGCTGGAGAAACAAAGCCAGTGAGAGGATTTTCAGGAAAATATGTAAACAAAAATGATGAGGTGTCAAGAGTTGACTGATTCTTTAAATTGGAAAAAATTATAAAAGCTTTTACACTGTGCTCAACCAGTTCCAGCACCATTGTATAGCATAAGGGCTCATTTGAGCAATGAGAAGTCTGCAGACAAGGCGTGAAGATTACAAGATGTCTTAGACTTCTCCCTGGTACAGCATGAAATGCAATCTAAAGCAGCTGAAATTCTTTTAGTGCAGCTAATTCCTTCCTGCTAGGGCTTGATGGAGAAAAAAAGAGTCACTGTTCCTTTATGCTGAAAGAACATTTTGTCTTTTGCTTAATGGGAAGTTAAATGAAACAAAGCTTCAGACAGAAAAAAAACCACTCCAAAAACTTCACCATCAATTAATGTGACAAATTTTTAACAGAAAAACAAATCAGATTTATTTAAAAACTGAGGACTCAGTTCTGGGGTTTTTGTGTTTTCCCATGGTTGAGCTTATAGTTTATGATAGCTTTCTGAGAAGAGTGGGTGACTATGGCAGAGGGCTCCTGTTTCTGTTCTGCCCCTGCTCAGTGAGACTCACATGTCTAGTCCAGGTGACTAATCGAGGGGCAATGGCAGGTTGTAGATGTTTATGCTCCAGGTGCAGCTCAGCTGATGCAGAGCAGAATACAAGAGCTCAATACGGCCTTCACGGACACCACTCACAGGAACAAGTGGGAACAAGGCATTTGAATATTAATTTTTTCTTCTATCACAATCTGTAGCACTTGGATGGGAAGCACAACGAAGGTCCCCAAGGACAGTCTATAACGCTCCAAATATCTTACCTACAAAGTCATTCTGATACAGCTGCCTTTTCTAAAGACAGGCTGAGTGGTGAGTTCTCACATTCCAGCAACAGGCATGTGATCTGAAATTCTGAACCAGACACCTTTGCACAGGCATTTCCACACTGTGGAGGACAATGCATGGCTACAGCATCTCAGCAATGCTTATGGTCTCTCAACTTAACCCAACGCAGCACATGGTCCCCACGCTTAGGACCTGCAAAGCCAAGCAACCCAAGCGCACACCAATGTCACAATGTGACACTGCAATGAACAGCTTCCACTTGACCTTGAAAGCATCACACTAGCTTAAGATTAACATCCCTAGTTGTTCAACAATATCCATTCACCCACATTTCTTGCCCAGCATGTATGTTTTGCTTTGAAAAACAGGCATCCATAAATTTACAGTGGCAGTCAACTTATCTTTGAGAAGCAGAGGGTTCTGACCATAAATATATTCCATGGCCCTCTGTGCCTTCCACAAGACTGGGTAAAGAAAATGAGCAGTTACTAAAATATTAAGAGATTATAAACATGTAAGACCCTTGATGATCTCAAGGGTTTTTTCCAGCCTGAATGATTCTATGTAATAGCTACTTGTAAAAGTAGCATGAGAAATGTGCTAGCCTACTGCAGTCATAAAACACTGGAGAAAAAGAAACCTAAAAATTTAAAGGTTATAATAATTTTTTAAGTTTCAGTGTTATGAAACTTTTCTTTCTACTCTTACTCTAGTGTGGAAACTACTGTGGAAATTCACTAAGCCTTCACCCAGGCTGGCCCTTAACTGGAACTCTCGTGCTCTGCAAAGCCTGTGCTCTGCAAAGCCCAGTGCTACAGTGGGGTCTCTGGCATAAGGGTGCTACCAGAGGTGGATCTCTCACAGCTTGCAAGCCTCTTTGCCAATAAACTGCTCCTCATTGGGAGCCAGATACAATCATCCAAACAAACCCTTAAACCACTTGAAATATTGCAGAATAGCACTCCTCTAACACACCTTGATGCCCCTTAACTGTTTAAATGTCAATCTCAAAAACATTATTTCTTCTGCATTAAAACAGTGAGCAAAAGCCCTGTGTTTCAAAGCCAAAATAATTTTAAACATTATTTGTTCTGCATTGGAGAATTCCCCTCTGCTTTAGTTTACTATTTATAAGCCACTGGTCTGGGATTAATTATTATAAATCCTTAAAGCTGAAAAGAAGATTTTAGGCATGTTATGCTATGTATAATCTATATCATTATTAAACTGCAGCTCTAACAAATTTATGTCCTATTTCTGCTGGTCACCTTTTACCATTTCTGCATTCTACCTATGCTAGATGCTACTCCTCAAGATGAAGCATTTCATACTATTTTCAAAATGACAGACTACCCACCCAACATGCACAGGAGAGGTGGTGTCACCCACAGCACACACTCACCGGGCACCCCATCTCTCATCCAGTAATTGATGTCAGTTCCTTCTGCCTCATCGTAAACATTTGTAGCATTGATGGGCTGCATCAGAGTCATGATCTCCTTCACAATGTCCCGAGCTTTAGCATTGCCAGTAAACCCTAATCCAGATGGCCTGAAGGTGCCCGCATCAGACTCCGTAACAATATCAAAGTTGGAGATATTTTCCTAAAATGTAAAGAAATAAGACAGTTTTTTGATTGTTAACACAACTGGCAGCATATACTGGATTCTGAAAGTCAGTATGCACATCCATAACAAACTTGCTTTAGCAGCAGAAAAATGCATGAAGGGACATAATCCTTCTGTATGAAAATGATGGAGCAGTTCAAGTTCAGTTTTGAGCCATCAACATTTTGTAGAAGCCACATGACAGCTCTGCTATCCCCAAATACTTGCATTAAGACTCCTGAAGTGCCACCTAGAAAAGAAAGCCCTTGCCCCCACATTTCAGTTTTCATTTGCTCTCACTTCTCAGACCTGAAACTTGGAAGTTCTGTTAAAGGTGGAAGCCTATGCATTCTGCTTGGCTTTGAAACCAGATGCATTCAGAGCCTGCTTAGGCTGTGAAGCACACCCCCTTCAGCTGCTGCCTCTTGAGAAGCACTTTATTTTCAATACACCATGTAGTCAACTCTGGCTTCAGTTGGAAGAAGGAACACTGTTTAAGGGAAATTAATGCTTCCAAGGTAAGTCCTTGAGGGAAACATGAACTCTAAAGTTTTTATGTACAAACAGCATAACAACATTTGCTTTTAGTGTGCACTTGGAAGACTTTTCTTGCTAGAACAACAAAAATTAGCATCCAGAGCCATTTACCTGCTTCCTGTAAGTTCAGAACACTCAGACACAAAGTTATAATTGGAAAAAAATACAGAACTTAGGTGACGGGAGATCTCGCTCTTTTTGAGAAACATGCAATTTGGCCCAATTATTTTTGCCAAATAATATACCTTATGGCCAGGTTGGGCAGCAAAAAGCTATACTTCAGCCTAACTTGGATATGAATAAAAGAACTTAAGGCAAGTTTTACTCCTTTGCCCAAATCTCATTCCAGAAATTTATGGCTGCCATGGGTCATTAGAAGAAAACAGTCACAAGAGATAGCAGTAAGGAGCAGGAGCAAGTCACGAACAGCTTACAGAACCTTATGAGTCAGCAAAGAATTCTTTCATTTTTTTCTGGATATAAAATCAAATAGGAACTACAGGTGGCTGTGAATGTGATACTCACAGAAGTGTTCAGAAGTCCTTTATGGAATTTGCCAAGAACTATGTTTTACCTCTACATTCCCAAAACCTTTCTCTTTTAAGTGAAATATGTACTAATACAGTAGAAGTATTCACTTCTACCTTAGAAAGAGATTTAACAGTTAAAATAAACTAATGGAAAAGCTTTGCATATGATCAAGTACAGGTACAACAGAAAGAATGTCTCAAACTGCAAATCTTTATATCACAAGACTTAGGGAAGACAAGACACATTGCAACCTGCTGATGAATTGCCAGCAAAAGCTAACTTAGTTATAGTGAGCCCTCCAGAATGCCATGATAGGAATCATTCACAAATGGCCTCTTTGGCTGAACCTTCAAAGCAGGACTTCTGCTCTTCTCTAGAGAAGCTGCAATGAGGAGTAGCAGTAAGGCAAGTGGAAGGGACTATTCAGGGTAGCAGGGTGAGAAAAGGAAGTGTAGGAACAGCATGGGTACCGAGAAGAAATCTCATCTACCACTCCAAAGAACAGATTTCCTAAGTTCCAATTCTTTATAAGCTGCTAGTGTGGCAGCATGACTGCAGTCTTTGGTTGTGTTTTCTCATATAAATGTTTGCATGTGTTTCTAATATAAAACTGAGAAAACAAACCACCCACAATACGTTATACCATATTCTTGCTCTGTCAGAAAGCTGTTCAGTTCTGAGAGTGTACAGAAATGGCACGAAAACATGACACCCTGGGGAGAGAAACTAGGCTCACTGGAGGACAAGAAAGAAACAGGTTGCAACTAGTTCAAGTGCCATCTATCCATGAGAAACCTTCTTCCCAGTTTGGACCCCTATAAGATAGGATTGATTAGAAAACTAAATGCTGCTGAGTTTGAAAGTTGCAATCTTAAAAAAAAGGGGGGCAGGTTAGGTTTGTTTCAGCATACCCATTTTTGCACTCATATATTGGTGTTCCTATTTGCACAGGCAGACATTTGCACTGGAAAATATGCTACAGGGAAAATGCTCCATTGTCCTTTGCTTTCAGTGGGGCAGGAATAACTGCCACATAGCCTAGCGGAGTGAGACCACACATTGCTCCCTTGACTAATGCAAGGGAACACAACAAACCAGTAAGATTTCATAAAATAACTGCAGGCTCAGTTGTTTCCATATTTTTTTCTCATTGCAAATACATCAGTTAAATAACCACCACAGCCTCATTATGCAGATTTTTTAGAAATTAAAACAATTTGCTGCATTTTGAGTCTGTGCCACTTCTCTTAGCACACACAAGGAAATTAAATCTTGTTGGGGTAACCTGCTGCCTAATTCTCTGAACATCAAAATAGACTTTTATCCTTTATCTTCCTACTACTCAGCCACAGAAGAGGTCACCTCTCTATCTTATCATGTTTAGCTCTTTGATTAAATTTTTAAATGAAACATTACAGTAAACACTGCATGGGAAAATTGGCTTACTATAGCTCACTATTTTGGTTGAATACACAAGTAGGCATGATCCTTTTCAATACTTCATCCATTTTACATTTCTTTAATTATTTCTAGTTCTATTTTCTCTATAAACACCCAAATTTTAATTCTGTTAAACTGAAAATAAAAGTGCTTCTCATCTCTAAGGCAAACACTTGAAAACACGAAATTACAATCAACCGTATTCAATTAGGAAAACAAACCCTCGTCATATGCATGCCTGACACTTTTATTAGTAGAAGGCATGTCTCATCTAGTGTAGACACTGGCAATCCCAAACACTTGCACCCTACAGGTAGCTACAATTGCTAATTCTTAGCAAACTTTAAACTAGTCTTCAGCATCTCATGACTAATCCACTCAGTCACTGACAGCAATTCCTGTGACCCAGCTAAAGCAGGCACTTGAATGGATAACGGAGTGAACAGCTGTTCTAAAAGCTTTCAGTAATTTGGGGCTGTTTAAAATAGAGTGTTATTACTTGTTCAATAGCTTATTTACTGGTTTTCATTCCTCTGAGAAAAACTACCACTTTACAGGGCAAATACTAAACATACGTAATGACAAAGTGTTTGACTAATGGTTAATTGGTCCCAGTAATAAGGGACAACAGTTAATCTGATGGTGCGTTTTCAGTTTTGTCGTACTGACTTCCACATAATTGCAGTGAACACCAACACTTGTATTCTTGTATTTCAGTATGTAGCTCCAAGCAGCTGAGATCCAAGTATAGCATGGTGACAACTGTGCTGCAAACTTACGGTGTAAAGGACAGGCATTCCACCTGCAGTACTGCAAATGCATTTAAATCAACGTACAGCTTTGTTAGACTCACAACTAAAACAAATCACTGAAAACACCTAAGTGCATGGGACAGCTGGAAAGCTAAAATCCAAAACAAATAATATCCTGTATTTAGTAGTGTATGACGTGGTTTAGTAGTAATTTTAAGTTGCTGTTTAGGATCAAGATTACTTAATGAGGTAAAATGGCACAAAAGGAAACGAGACTAAAAACACCAAAACAGCTGTTAGGAAGCAGAGGTGTCCCAGCATCAAAGTTTAATAACCATGAGACACCAGTGTGATCACACCACTCACTTTTTGAATGGACAGGGAATATCAGGAACACTGTGAGGCAAAATTTCCTTATCTATTCACTGGATGTATTCAGAGAGAGATGGGAGACAGCACTAGACTAAGCTTTGAGTCAATGTGAAATGTCTGCTCTCGCATTTTCATAAATCTCTGAGCAGCCAATATACCCTATCACTACTTTTAAAATTATAATACCGGGTTCTACTGTAATATTTGAGTTATATAAATAGTGCTATTATGCAGGGATATGAGTTAATTATTTGCACCACAGAAAAACCACTATGCTGCTGCTATCTCTGTTATTTCTGCAGTAATTCATCCACTTTCTAGCAGTGGCAACCTACAGTGACAAATGAGGAAGAAAGAGCTGAAATTAAATTGAAAGAAATAATAAATAAGCTACAAAAGTAGGAGTATTTGTACTTGTCCAGTACCATATTGTTTTCATTTCTTCTCCCTTGCCACATTTGCACTAACACGAGGAGGTAATTTACAATGTCAAGGAAATCCAGGTCTGTCTGTAATTCTGAATGAATTACTGCATTCATATTTCTACTTGTTTGTCATGAACTAAAGTCATAATGGGCCCAGCTACAGAGATGAGTCAGACAGGTCATCTTTCATCTAACAAGGCACCTTTAAATACCACTCTTAGTTAACTTGCAGTCATTACCATCAGCAAGCAATGTTTGTGCCATACTGTCTTAATTGCCAGAAATGTGCACAAGTAAATCACTAAAAGATTAAGTTATTTTTCATGCTAAATATAGCACACGGTATTAATCTTCTTTATTTTGTTATTACGAGCAATGTGATGTCCTATAGCTGCATCAATTTATAATGATGCCAGATCACATGGCAGGGGGGAAACAAATAACAAACAACAGACGGATGTCATTGTTGCTTAAATTCTCCGTGTAAATTACAAACTCTTGTTGAGTTAGCCTGTGCTTTCTTCATGGAGAACTGACTGCAGACGGAACCACATCAGCAGAGCAAAAACTGAGACACTCTTTTAATTGTTTTTTTTTAAAACAAAGAAATTAAATATCTTCCAAACAACACTCAGCCTGCTTTAGATTTTCCTGTTTGATCCTTAAGCCTGCTTTTTTATATTACTTCTGACTAGAAATCCTAGAAACTGCAGTGAAATGCAGAAATTCTGTCAAAAGATGAGATGTGCATGAGACAGTCCTATGTGTTGTTGACACCACCACCATAGGATGGAGTTTACTGTCCAACACAGAAATCTACAGAGATGATAACACATTTCTCATGAGTTGGTGCTCTAGGCACAGAACATTCCTCAAGCTCCTCCAAAATGCACTTTGGTACATGAGAAGCAGCTCTTTCTTGTGTCAGACATTCCAGAACATCTTAGTCTAATCCTGCTGAACACCAGAGTACCAGTTGTAAATCCAGTGGTAAAAGACTGCAAACTCCCTGAAACTGAGAGAGGAACCTCTTAGATATCTCTTTCAAATGAGAAAGCTGAGCTATCCCTAAAATTTGGAGATACAAGGAAGAACTACATCGTACGTGGGTAAACACACTTCTCAGTGTTAAACAAGTTAGTGGGATGTAAATGATTGTTTATCAAATAGCCATAAATCCATAACTGCTGTAATGCTGTGCCAGGTCTATTACAGGTACAAACATTTAGTTTTGTTCATCATGATGAATTGGATTCAAAGTGAAATTTCCCTGTACGTGTTCTGATAGGTTGCTTCCCAGGAAAAATATTCTCTTAGGGATTGCCTGCAAGTCTGCTTTGAAACTCTTGCAGGGCAGATTACTTCCTCAACACATTTGCAGTCAGCTTGTTTCTGCCTTAGATACATTAACCATTGCTAGGGGTAGTAACACTAAACTAATAGAGAATAAATGTAACTACTTTAGCTTAGTTATACAGGTACAGCATAGCTTTCTGGGGAAAAAAAAACCAACACACATGTTCCAAAGACTTATCTTCAAAATAGCTTTATGTAATTGTCCTTTACGTCATGATGTACTTTGAAAAGGCATTTGTTGGCAGGAGAGACAGATGTGACAACACATGATAATTTTATCCTGATAACCAGTCGCAGCATTTGCGTGTTTCTTGCATTATCAGAAACCAACCATTTAAAAAAGTCCAGATTCCATTACACTATCGGCAAAGTAGTATTTCAGGTTGCAAAGTTTGACATTGTAAAATATTATGGGAAAATGCAAACAAATATTTACAATATTTACATGTGAGAATCGTTCATCAGTCACTGCTAGAATGCTGCAAATGTTTGAAAGCTGGGGGAGATACCATCAAGAAATACCTGTTTCAGAACAGTTTGGTTGAGCAGAACATGTGTATGTGTGGTTGTGTCACTTTCTGTTAATTGTGAGAATGAAGTTTACATTTATGATTCAACCAGAAAATATAATATCAGGCAGAACTGGGACCACTGACAAAACTGAACTCATTGACAAAAACAACATGTAAGTCACAAGATTTGGGAGTAAAGTGCTGTGAAGTAAATATTCTCAAGATATCGTTTACCTTGTGCAACTGATAGTATTGCTCAGCACCTACTCCTCCTTGCTCTTCTCCAGTCCACAACACCAAGCGCAGGGTCCTTTTTGGGCGGAGTCCTAAAATACAGTTTTAAATATTGTTTTTAGTACTAAAGATTCATATATTTGAGTATTTTTGCATTGGTCTCCGCCCACCAGTGGATAAAGAGGCTGGATTTTTGTTTATTCATCTCTACCTTCACCAAACCAACCTATTTTATGTGTGTTTTATTGTTGAGAATACTTTTTGCTTGTTTTTGGGGGAGCACAGGGATGTGGGGAGAGCACCCACAGGAGGAAGGAGTGTGCTGCTGTGGTGCTACCATTGCAGGGGCACAAGAAAGTATATTTCATGGACATATCTATGTGACGGAAAACCACAACATAAAATAACTGTGTTCATAGATTTAATCATAGAATCATTAGGGATCAGAAGGGACCTCAAAAGATCATCTAGTCCAATCCCCCTGCACAGCAAGATCACCTAGACCAAGTTCATCCAGGCAGTCTGGGACTTCTCCAGAGAAGGAGGCTCCACAGCCTCCCTGGGCAGCCTGTTCCAGTGCTCCGTTACCTGAGACACATGCCGCTGTCATAGTGCTGGTCTGCAGTAAGTCAGTAAGTAATGGGCATCTGGCTTCAGCAGATCCAAATAAAATTTTCATGAGAATAACCACTGCTTTGTAATGGCTATTCTATTACAATTAACTGAAAACAAGCTGCTGGAATTTGATGATAAATGTTTACTCATTTCAAGACCTGAAGGGCTCTGTGATACTATTGTGCTTTTTTAATCAGTGAAATTAAAAGCAACAATCTATACTCTGGAATCTGAAATGCAATCAGCTGCTGAATGTACACGCAGCCTTCCCAAAGAAAGCAAACACACAGCCATTTTCTATTTTGCTATGGTATTACAATAGGAAAGTTCTCCAATAAATTTTGAAACCATTTCTCTTGTGGCAGAACTGAACAGATAGAAATTGTTGACCCTTATTTATTTGATTGATTGTATTTAGAGAAACAAAGAGTCATGAACTGATTAAGGGTGCAAAGGAATTAAAGAACAAATATTTCCAACTCTCCTGCCAGGGGCAGGGACACCTCTCACTAGACCAGTAGCTTCAAGTCCCACCCAACCTGGCCTTGAACACTTCTAGGGAGGGAGCATCCACAACTTCTCCGGACAACCTGTTCCAGTGAAGAACTTCCTTATATCTAATTTAATCCAATCCTTATATCTCATCTCTTTCAGTTTAAAACCATTACCAAAACCATTACAAGGGTATGTCCTGTCGCTACATACCCTTGTAAAAAGTCCCTCCACAGCTTTCCTGTACATCCTCCTTCCTTTAGGTACAGGAAGGCTGCTATAAGTTCTTCAAAGGGCTTTCTCTTCTTCAGGTTGATCTACCCCAATTATCAGCCTGTCCTTATGTGAGAGGTGCTCCAACCCCTGATCATCTTCATGGTCTTCCTGTGGACCTTCTCCAACAGGTCTAAACACAGTCATGAACAAATACAGTTAAGCCATCAAATGTGAGGGTAGGGAAGAGCAAACAGATCGAGTATTCTTTGTGTAGAGTATAGCTAATTATGTTTGAGCAAAAACAAAGTCCAAAAATTATTTAAAAAAAACCCAAAACAACCCAGTAAGAAGACTATCACGAGTGACAAAGTATAAATTACCACACAAGCTTCTGTGCTGAGGAGAAATAATATCAGTGTCACTGTTAAAATCTGTTTAATTTCCTTGCTGAAATGGATGAAGTTTACAAATAGACCCGTCCTTCATTGCTTTTTTTCTCTTGACACAATGAATATCTTCTGAAGACGTCTTTCTCAAAACTATTTACTACTGATCCTTACACCTGAAGGCAGAGTACTCAGAATCTGAAGAAAACACCTTGGATTTTATATTTCTTAATAAAGAGAGTGCAAACAAGTGGTTTAAAGTGTATTTGATCTGCTGAGTGTAAACAAAAGGATAGTGAAACAACACTGTTTTAGAGACAACTCCACTGCACACATCCCAGCAGATACCCTGATCTTCTTTTAAATCATGACAGGACACAATTAGTTTCCTTCAAATTGGCCAGATGGCTAGTTACACAAAATTGATGGAACCAATTAGAAATCAGGTTGAAGTCAGAAAAATTTTTAGATCCAAAATAATCACAAATGTGTCAATGGCTCAGTTAGAAGGGGTGATTCCAAGTTAAAAAAGATGTTGGGTACAAAGCAGAGCAGTCAGCTCCATAAAATGGTTCCACAGGCACTGCAAGTTAAATGGAAAACAGAGGTGTGCTTGCTGTATCACAAAATACAACACAGTGAAACCCAGTTTTCAGCTCATAATGGAAATGCTGTGAAAGCAGCTTTGTTTGAGATGTTTAAGACATAGGAGGAGCATCTCCTGCCTCCTCCTAGGCAAAAATTAAGATGCTTTACTTAGCCACTGGCCTAAGGTGGACTTGGGTCAATGTTCAGGGACAACATGTTTGGCTCAGAAGGGCTGTAGGCCAAGATAATCTCTGCTGCTCTGCAGGAGCTTGAGAAGGTCTCAGGCCATTTGTGAGGAATAAGCTGGAGAATCTTATGGTCCTCTCTTAGCCCATCACTGTATTTGTCCATTAAAGCCAGAGAAACAAAAAAGCACTGCTGAACTTTAATCTTTCCAGTCACAGAGGTGCTGCACCAGCTCTTCTGGTCTCCCAGATTTCTGTTAGCAGATTCATTTGTATGTTCTACAGAAATTAAATAGGGAAGATAAAAAAAGAAAAAAGTATATATAAGCTACTGAGGCAGTTATTTTAAATACAAAAGCAAAACTACAGAGACAAATTTAATTTTCTCATTATCTTAATTTGCAAGCAATAAGTATTCATCTACTTGTTATTGAAAACACAGCTATTCCGACCAAAGAATATCAAACAAATCCAGTATTCACCAGTGAAATTGCTAAGAATAGTCTCAGTGCACACTGTAATTAAAAACTGTACTTAAGTTACAATTTTTTTAAACAAAGTTTAACAATGTTGGGTTGTTTCTTACAAACTATTGGTTCCTAAGCAAAATATCTTCTCCACAACATTGTAAGTCTTGCGAATCATAGCCCAAATGTGTATTGAAAAGGCATGAAAAAATAGTACTTGGACTAGAAAACTATGTTCTGCGTACCAGGTAGGGGATATGCAGCAACTTTTAAAATTAAGGAAAACTGTTTCAGAAATAAAATAGTGCCTTTTCCCTTTCTGTTGATACAAATGACTATTACATAGTATTAAAAATAATACATGCACATTAGAAGACAAATAGTTGTGAAGTTACAGCAGGTTATAACACCATTCACCGATGCATCACTGTAGGGATGCTACTGTGTCCTCCCTGGGGTGTAACTCAAATGAAGGTTGCAGACCTGAGCACCTGCTCAAAACCACTGAAATCCAAGCTTCCACAGACAGCAGCAAGGGTTTACAGAAGACAACACTGAAAAGGTGATAGTTGGTACTCAAGTAAACTGTTCTTGCTATGCTCACACCCAAAATAACTACAGATCCTCCTGCAGCTACAGATCAATTCATCAGTGATTTAAAAAAATTAAGTAGCTTTTCGTTCCCCCTGTCTACCTTATCTTTACCTGGGAAATACAGGCTTTGTTTATCAAAAAGCAGAGTTTTGCTGATCAACTTCTACATTCTTACAGTTTAAACCAATCATAAGAAAGTATTACAGGGCACTTGGGCTCCTAAGGTAAAGGATAAAATAGAAACATTGATATGGTCAATCTATGACTAAGGAACTCTGTGCAGTAGGTATACCATGATGCTTGATCCATTACACTCTGTCAGAACAACTGCTCACTCTTTCATTGTCCTTAAGTACTGCAAGCACTTCAGGCACACTCAGATGCAGTTCTCATTGAGTCTATTTTCTCTTTATTTCAAATCATCAGAGAGCATGTGCGTTTGTAGGTGTCAGCAGCAAGACTAGATTAGCCAAAATAGCAAAATACTCAATATTTCTTGAGGGGAAAAAAAAGAAAGATGTGTAATTAAGCTTTATTAGCTAAGTGATTGACTTCAACTACAGTGATGTGTTTTGCTAAAAGGTTTTCTTTCACAACTTACACACAAGATTTTTATGGCCCACACATCATGCTCATGCTTGACAGAATTGAGACACTGCCACACAGTGAAACTGTTCAGTACAAGCACAAATGATGTTTATCTGTCACAAGTAATGTAAAAACATAAACAGAATCACAGAATGTTGCTGGTTAGAAAGGACTTCTTAGATCCCTGAGTTCAACCATCCCCACACCAACAAAATCCTCAATACCTGAGATTGAAGAACACAAACTATCCCCCTCCATGCTGCCACTCTAGTAGGGTGTGAAGCACCATGGATACATGGTTCTTAAATATCTCCAGGGATGGGGACTCAACCACCTCTCTCAAGATACCACATAAACCAGAAGAGAGAGCTGAATTGTATCTTTTTCAAGTATAACCAAAGATGAGTAAATACTGAATTTCTGTCAGTAAATATTTATAAACATTAATCCTTATTGACGGGGAGGATTAAGAATAAAGATATTGTATTTTCTAAGAGGGCAGTGTACAATGACTAATCAGACTTCTTCAAAAGAATCATGATGTTATAAGACTGATTAGCTCTTGAATATACAGAAAGCATTCCAACTTTGTGAGAAAGGATTTTTCCCCTACAAGCCAAGACACTGGGATCACCCACATACAAATCAAATGGCTGCTCAGCTTACAGGAGGCTATAAGCAAACTGCAAATGGATGTGAGCAGATTAACAGGTATTTTAACTTGTATTTATAGAGGTAAAACGTTGTAATCTCAGTTTTAATTTCTAAAGTCTACTTCTATTTCTTCAGTCTGAAAGCTGCATTTATTGCCCACCTGTCCTGATTTTTAAAAAGTTGGTTAAGAAGCTGCATTATCTGAAGAGAGAAGCTCTTCAGCAGTATAAAGACAAGGCTGAACACTGTTTGTGTCCAATACGCCTCCCTCCATGTGCTCTGAAACTGTGAAAACCACGAGGTTTCTCAGAGCTTTACCAGCTTCACCCTCCTAAGACCCTGCATAAGTGGCCAGCAAAGCCTAGAACTGAGCATCCATGTAGCACAAATCACACAACCAGACCCCTTACTCTCCAATACCGCCTAATCCACTGAGGTACTTGCTTCAGGTGCTATTGGGGAGAGGCATGTACAAATGTCCTATCATCAGGTCTTATCCTCTGCAGCATTTACCATGATGAGTGACACAGTGACACATTATTCTGCGTTGTTACCCTGCATCTTGGAATGCCTTTTTTTTTTTTTTTGTAATTTAAACAAGCAGCAGTGAGATTCATGACACTGCTGACAATCATTAACTTACTAATGCACTTCCTACATCTGTCAGGCTTGCAGCTGATTAGATGTAGGGGATTTACTGTGTAGGACTTACTAGCTGGGATATTTTTATCATGCAAGCATTTCTTATACACTGCCTGGAATTTCTACAACCTATGCTATAGCATAAAATAAAGCCAGTAGTCAGCTGGGTTACAATAGCAAAATTCCACCTGTGGAATGTGCTTTTATCAACCAAAATTACTCAAGCAAGACAATGGATGTCTTTACCAAGATCAAAGTGTGTGGTGTTAACAACAGGAGATTATTGCTCGTGTCTCACCCACTGCCCATGAGAACTGAACGTTTCACTTGGACACCATTAATTTTGCCAAAGCATACTACAAAACACTGCCATTCAATATTCTGCACCACCAGTTTATCTTACAAAGCATTCTATAAACAGCTTGCTGAAGGCTTTGATACACAACTAATACACCAGTAATCCATGGGTTGTTCACTTGCTGGCATTCTGGTTTCAAACTGTTTCAAAAATCAAAGGATTCCTTTGATTCTCAGGTGCAGGTTTAGAATTTGACAGCGGAAGCCATGGCACTGACAAATTTAAACAGTTAACTGCCGTCCTTTTTAATGAGGCACTTACACTTTTATTGCTAGCTTGTCCTCGCACGTGTAATTTATTTCAGTACCAACTGGGTTTGTCTGAAAACCGTGTCTTCAGAAACTGCCTCTCAAGTCCTTAAGTTTCCTGCATGCTATGCCTCCTTCTATCCCCACCCTCTCTCCTGCCATGTCTTTCTTACAGCATTTTCATGGAAATTTCCCAAGTCTTTTGTGACTTTACTGGCAGCTGTTTGCAAATATGAAAAAAGAGCCATTTCTGGTGCGTATTTTAGGGTCAAATTACCTTGCATATAACACACTAGAGTTCCTTCACGCATCATTAACATCCTCTCCAAACCAGTAATGCTCACCTGCATTCCTTTAATCTGGCCAAACTTGAAGAGGGGTTTGTTACATTTTCTTTTAGATTCAATCTGCTAAATTGGAATTTTTGTCACTCATTAACAGATTGGGAAATGGGATGTTTTCTGAAATTTCCAGAATCTCAGCAAATGCCTTATATGCTGCTTGAATTAAACTGCTGGGCTTCATGGCAAGACACAGATTTCTAGGACTCATTGCATTCTCATTACACTGCCTCTTTTTTATATCACTGATACTTTTAGCTGTAATATCCCCTTTTCTGGTTTAGAACAAGTGAACTATCAAATAAGGTTGCTTTCAGCAAGCCTCAATGATTTTTAAACTCTTTTTCTTTTGGTCTAAAAGACTGTGCAGTTCTGGTGTTGCAATTCTTTTCCATAGCATTTCCAGAATAAGAACCCATCCATCCTCTAGTCTCTGCTAGAGGTCCCAATGAAGTGAGGATGCATAAAATCCTAATCTTTACTACCCAATTATATTGTTTTTGTCACAAGGTTTTGCATAGAAGACAGGAAGATTTAAGTATTTTCAAGTGTTTTAAAGAATACTGCCTAATTGATGCATTCTGTGGCATGGGCAAGCACTGCTTCAGAGACAATTCCTACCCCTGGCATCCTGTTTCCATGGCTAATCTCAAATCATACACACATGGCAATAAAATGCAATTTATAAGATTATTAACAATGCAATTAATTGAGAATGTCCAGACTTCTTCCTCTGAAAAAGAAAACTCAATTTTAAATTAGACACATCAAAGAGCTTTTGTGCTCAGAACCTGCCTTTGTTTCCTTTTTAAAGTAGTCTCATGCAAATTCAACCTTTCTGTATTGATAGGGGTCTGTGTACAGCACGGAGGATTAAGTGCTCACACAGGCTAGCGCTGGGAAGCGAGTAAACCTCCAAGTCTGGAACGTCTGGATTAAAGTGAAATTAGGTCTCCAGGAGAAGAGATGTGGAATTGTGGGAAGATGACAGCAAACAGGCAGGTCACCAGGGGTTAGAGCATTGGACGGGAAGGTGGAGGCAGGAGCCAAGCTGGGCTCTGCAGATTAATCTCACCTGAGGCTGGCAGCGTGCTAAGAACCTTGTTTGGGGGCATAAGAGGACACAAAGCTGACACAGGCTCAGAGTAGGAGCCGACTTGTCAATAGATCCCTGCAAAGAGGGCAGAGAATGAGAATAAGACCTGAGGTGAGCTGGGCTAGGGAAGGACTGGGGCTTGCAGAGCTCCAGTGGCAGGCAACCATGTCAATGGCAGAGCAGGGAGACACAGATTAACCCAAGCCAAGTTTTTTTGTTTGTTTTTAGAGAAGCTGATGACAGAATAGGAAGAGCAGATTTATAGAAGCGTGGAGGTGGGAAATGTGGCAGGTTTTAGTTAGATTTATTTTAGGTAAGTGATGGAATATCTGAGAGGAAATGACAAGAAGGACCTGCGTATACAGGACTGGAGGGGAAAGCTGTGAATGATTTACAAGTCTAGTAACTAAAAATAGTATGGATTAAGCCTTTTGGCTGGGGAAATGATGGGGAAAAGAAGCCCAGAGCCTGGTGGCTGCAACTGTGCCAGGACACAATGCTCCCAGAGCAAGGGTTTCTCTGGGGACCATGTTCTTGCCCACCCAGCAGCACAGCTCTGGGAGGGCTCAGGGACAAGCACACTCTTCTGCACATTGGGTTTTAAACAAAGAACCAGTTAGCACAGTGGCATGAAGTCAATACAAGGCATGCCTACAAAAACAAGAAAAGGAAACCTGCTACTTGCCTGTGTAAAACAGAAATGCACCAAGTCAGCAGGAGACTCCTCTACATCCTGTCCTGCCCTGATCCAAGATCCGCAAAAGAAAAAGGATGCCATCCATCTTAATTTTTTTGGGAACATGTTCTTGCTCAGAGACATGCAGAGATCTCATCAAATTGTGCTACAGAAAAGGTGATGATGGGCCCTGCTCCTGCACTCTCTGCGATCATGAGCTCCAGTCATAGTTTGATCTTTCTTAGAGGCGGCTCTTTGGATCAGAAAATCCCCAGATCTATCTGACTGCCCTCAGAGCTGATGAGCCAGAAACTGAACCAGCCACGCTTGTCTCTCCATACTGAAAACACATACCTTAAAAGAATGACAGTAGGGTAAGATGCTCCTGACTTCATCTGGGAAGTATTTCAGCATTGCCCCATGTCAGCCATGTTACAGATTTTAAAAAAAAAACATTACCAGGTTTTTAAGGATTTTTATAGATAAACAAAGTACACATTTGAATTTCTTGGCTAAATGAAAGCTCTCAGAGAGGCAGCAGTCCACAGAATATACAGAAACATCATTACGGAGGGCTGTATGCCTAAATTTACCACAAGATTAACGACTTTGCATGCCTGCAGTCACCTTCTGCTATGCCGGCCCCGTATGGAAACCAAGGATTTCCATTTTTGCCAAATGCACATTCAACTAAGTGTTGAAATGAAGAAACAAACGGAGTTGCAGTGTAGCAGAACACACAGGTGTGAGCAGAATGAACAGATTTGCAAAGCATGATCAGAATATGCAACTTTGGGAAGCAGAAGGAATGTAAGAACAAAGAGTTACTAACAGCTATATTTAATTAAAAATATCAACAAAGTAAAAGCTGTGGTAAAAACAGTCACTTAATCACACTTCACAGCGTATCTCCTAGACAGCAAATTACAGCACCACAGCTAGAGGAAATTCAGAAAAACATTTAAGAAGATTGTTGGCAAGCAGGTTAAAACTGCAGCTATATGAACTCAAAGGAGCAGAAAGGGAACGACTCTTGTTCATTTAATAAAACATACCTGAAGTCCTCATATATTAGCCAGTGAATTTGGACTTGAGAAACATAACTTTACACAAAGGCTACAGTGAACTGTATTAAAATCCATCTCATGGTTTTCCAGTCACATTAGTCACAGGTATAACTCAGACAAGAACTGCAATTTCAATTTTACATAAGTTTTAAGAGGTAGGAAGCTGCCTAATCAACTCCTTATGAGTTACATAAAACATAATTCAGGTAGTACTGTAAAATTCTTACATGCATTGTTTTAAAAACATTTCTGAGTTTACCATTCCTTGCCCATATGAAACAGGAATTTGGGTGTGCCAGCTCTGTATCTACAGCTATAGCAAAGTGGACTCATAAAACCTCCATTTCCCCATAACAGGAATAGGGAGCTACACACAGCACCTATCACCACACATTCTTCCTTTCTTGTGTGCATGTAGATCACCTAGGAATTCAAGAAACTTGTGTTAAAGGTGTGGTGAATCAGATCAGACTTCTTTCCACAACCATCCTTCCTTCATCCAACTGCTCCAGCAGCAGTGGCATCAGACATCCTGCAGTGGAAAATGCCCTTCCCCTGAAGAAGAGGAAAATGTGTCCTGTTCATCTATTTGACTCCTGGTATTCACTGGCTCTGGCAGTTCCCCATAGCAAATATTTTCTTACCTGGAAGAACCAGAGCTCCCAGAAGCACTCAGGAGGCACAGCCTAAGCAGGAGACATCCTGGTCTCATGTGGCACACAGACATGACTCACGGGCACACAAGCTCAATGCAGGAGATGACAACCAAAGCAGGAAAAATTTACTCCATACCACAATCCATCACTAAAGTGGTCTTTGTAGCTGGTGGACACGTGTGCACCTCTGGGCTTGGCAGAACACCAGGAGTTACCTAGTGATGGAGCACATGAGACCTATCCCAGGCACAAATACAGGCTGGGTGGGGAACAGATTGAGAGCAGCCTTGAGGAGAAGGACTTGGGGTGTTGATCGATGAAAAACTCAATATGAGCCGGTGATATTCACTTGCAGCCCAGAAAGCCAGCCGCATCCTGGGCTGCATCAAGAGAAGTGTGACCAGTAGGTCAANAAAGCTGGGGAGGGGCTGTTTACAAGGGCTTGGAGTGGTAGGACCAGGGGAATGGTTTCAAGCTGGAAGATGGGTGGTTTAGACCGGAAGTCAGAAGGAGATTCTTCACAATGAGGGTGGTGAGACACTGGAACAGACTGCCCAGGGAGGTTGTGGCTGCCCCCTCCCTGGAAACGTTCAAGGCCAGTTTGAATGGGGTATTGAGCAACCTGGTCTAGTGGGGGTTGTCCCTGCTCATGGCAGAGGGGTTGGAACTAGGTGATCCTTAATGTCCCTTCCAACCTGAACCATTCTATGAATAAACACAGCCAGGGAAAAGTTAAAAAACACATTTATGAGCAAGGAAAAAGAACTTGTGGGTAACTGTTACTGAAAGAAACAGATGTGAACAAAGGACCTGTTGACTCTGACTTTTCCTTTGCTAGCAGAGATGAGTCCGAAAATAAACTAGCCTGTAGTGTGAAGTAGCAGACACCATCAGCTTCTCTTCTCAACAGAAAAAAAAAAAATCAACTCCAGCTGTTTTAATTAAAAAGAGACAACCGGTACTGTCTGATGTTTTTCAGAAGAAAGCACTGAAATTTATCCATCCAACCTGACTGCATCTCTAGCACCACTGAGCTCTCTACTGCAGTTATAATGCAAAAATATGCTTGGAAAACTGATGCTGTTACACGACAACCTTCTAAATATCTTTATTACTTTGTTATTCACTTCCCTCAAGATCCTGTTAAGAATAAAAGTCCCACATTTACCATGGAATCATTCAGACTGGAAAAAACCCTTGAGAGCATTAAGTCCAACCATCAACCGTACCCTACTGAGTTCACTACTAGACCAGGTCTTTAAACACCACAGCTACATAATCTTTAAACACATCCTGGGATGGTGACTTGACCACCTCCCACTCACTATGCTTTCAGTAAAAAAATTATTCCTAATGTCCAGCCTAACCCTCCCCTGCTGCAGCTTGAGGCCATTCTCTCTTGTCTGTCACTAATTACCTGTGGGAAGAGACCAGCACCACCTCTACAATGTCTCTTCAGATAGTTCTAAGGGGTTTCCAGTGCTAGAGCACAAGTTGGTTTGGCAGGGCAGTGCCTGAGAATGGGAGCAGGGCAGATCACCCAGGCTCTTGGCTGGGAAATGCCCCACAGCCAAGGGATGCAGGATACAGCAGTATTAGAATCAAAGAGGCAGCAATGGCTAAAGCTGTGAGATCATCAGATATAAACTACTGTTTTCTTACTCAAAGACAACTACACAACTGTTTGTCCTGAGCACGAGCAGCACAGCAGTAGTCACAGGCTTGGAATGATAGGATAGGAATACAAATACCTCCTTCACATAAATGGGGAACCAATATCCAGAGCAGGCTCAAGTCCCACCAGCTGGCTGTTCAACCTGTAGACTCAATTTAAATCAAAATATGTCACCAAGAGGAACTTCATTTAATGCAAGTACAAGATATCCTGTGTCAAGTGACAGCAGAGCATTAACCAGACTAACATGAAAATGCCGAGGGAAATGCTCATTTCCAGAGATGCTCCTTTTTAACACACAAACTAACAAACATAAAACTAGAGAATTGGAAATGCAACCAGAAAATGAGCTGGATTTGAGCTTTCTAGAGTGTAACTAGCAACACAGCTGTTGCTCTGGAAAACTAGAAAACCCCAGTTTCCCTGAGTGCTTTCTTTCCTTTAGCTCTCCACAAAGCAAATTGAGCCAATCAGCTGCACATGAACTTCAGGAGTTCCAGGACAAAACCCACTATTTTCCTCTGTGCTCCATTAAACTTCATCACTAATGAGGATGAACAGTCAATAGAGACAACTAGTGGGTGAATTTTTCTGAGATTAGCTACGAGCAAAGCAGTTATGAGTGAGAGATAGACAGAAGTTGTTCTGAGTGCTCTAAGCACTGGTTAGATGTCTTCAACCAGTGCTGATACCAACAAGTGTAAAAGCCAGCACCAACGTTTATCTGCATGTTGCTCAGGGGTATTTCAAGTGTGAGGCTGCTGCTACACAAAAAGAGAACTGAGACTGGGCTCAGTTTTTTGTGCAAGGTGGCTGCAGAAAAGCAAGATTCACCTGGCTGAAATGTAACCATCTAAAAGTCAGTGTTTGCTCTGAATTTGCTACCTGTACTTCCTCCCTGGAGAAGGGAGAGGGAATAGCACAAGCAGCAGGTGCCCTCATCCCATCACTCTGGTGTGGAAGACGAGTAGAGAGACATAACAGCTATTAGATGCAAAGTATTCACACAAACTTGAAACTTTTCACTTCTGAGCTCTTCTAATTTCTAGATCTACCAAATCCTTAAAGCACTAAACTATTAAAAAACTACAGTGGTTCACAACCTGGCGCCAGGTGTTTCAAGTCTGAAATGTACGCATGGGATTTGACATGAGTTAAATCTTTTTATTCCACTCTCTGGTAATCTTCTCTAAGAATATTTTACTTCAGTCTAGCCTTTCTGCAGCTTTGTTAGTCTCAGAAACAACAGGCACATGAAGTCAAAAGGTCAAAAGGAAAAAAGAAATCCAACCAAAAGCTTGACAGTTTGAAGACTATAAAATTGCTGCAGGTTGTGCTATTGTTACAGAACCACAGAATCATTTTGGTTGGAAGAGACCTTTAAGATTTTAAGTCCAACCATTAACCCAGCACTGACAGGTCATCACTAAACTAAGCACTGTGTCTGCATGTCTTTTAAATACCTCCAGGGGTGGTTACCTGCTCTAGTAGGGAACACGTAACTAGTATGGTGTCTTAAAATCTACAGAAACACCAGAAATAAGACAAGCTACCAGTATGGTGCACAAACTGCCAGCTCTATTAAAAATGCAATGCTAACACTAAAGATTCAGCAAATATAATGGCTGATACATTAACTAACTGATTTACTTAGAAATAAAAGCAGAAACTGTTAAAAAAATTTGGCTTGAGGCAAGAAAACAAACTGCACTGCTTAATACGAAACCATGTTAAACTGTAACGTTAATGGTTTTCAATGAATTACATGTATTTGGTCCTATGCCAATAGCTATTAAATGGTTGGGGGAGGAGGTTATGTTGAAAGTATGGAATGGTGTTTAAACTGTAATAATTCTTCAAGTACAACATGAAATTATCCAAATCCTAATTAACCTGTGTTCATCAGCCACATGCAAGGGTCACATTGATGTCATGATGAAGTGCTATTAGATCACCACCTAAAAAAATGGCTTGAACAGTACAGTATCACAGTATCACA
>VZRI01009485.1:0-12287 GCA_013397515.1 Upupa epops | reverse complement strand
TCCTATGATCCTATGATAATTAGAAGTACTAGAATCTAGTGACATCTTTGAGTTGGCACATTTTCTGTATTTCTAGAATTGCCAAAATGTTTTTGATAGAAAACTTCACAGCTGCTGATGCAAAAGAATTGGTGGACAAGTGTGTTAGCAGTTTCTTCTATTTTCCAAAGCTTCTGCTAGAAGTGTTCACACTGCTCTCAAGTTCTTAGGAAGAGAATTATTGGGGGTCTAAAATGTCCTTAGTAAATATGTAGTCTTAAATTTCTATTGTAATGAATACTACGCTTAAATGTGTTTTAGCAGTCAAGAAATAATATCAGGTGCTAGTTATAAGTTTGTGACATCCATAATTAAAAAAAACCCTCAAACTAATTACAGTGAAACTGAATACCCTGCTGCTGGAATGTTGATACCAGTATTTTGTTTCACCTTCTTCCTTTTTTTGTTCCTGACAAGATAAAAAGAAGTGATACAGAAGAAGTCAGATAGTAAAATCCCTAGACACAAAAGGTTTTTTCTTTTTTCCTCACTACTGAAAATGAAACTCTCATGAGAGTAATTTTGACAATGAACATTTTTATTCATGGGTTCTCACTACGGTGATTTTTGAGTAATGATAGGTTCTCGAATGAAACAGAGGTTTTTTATAAAAACAAATGTCTTAATCTACAGCTTCCTAAAGCTATATCTCAGTCTTCCTGCTGCTACCTGGTGTGTTTGCATGCAATAAAAACCCGAATTCCACCACCACACGCGCCCCCCAAGTTGTTTAGAAAGACTATTCCTTGGTGTCTTCTGTCCTGCATAGCAAACACAGGTCTATTTAGAAATTCACCATGGGTCCTGGCTCTGTACTGCCTGTTCAGACTCCTCAGTTGTTTTCAAATCTTCTAACCTCAGGTATTCTGAGGTGTTTATTTTGGTCTGTCACTGTTCTGAAGGAAAGAGCTTATTTAAACTGGCCAACTCCAACAGATAATGCAGCATCTCTGAACTTGCCAGTGAACCTAAATTAGGTTGTCAAAATCAACATACTGATCTAGTGATCCTATTAAAATCTTAATAACTTTTTAAATTGGACTCTGGTTAACAAAACGTTGTCCCTGAGCATTAGATTTTCAGTAGATAAAATACAATACAATACAGTAGATAATATACCATTAAACTCCATCATATCACCTTCCTGCTTGCTCTGCTAGACAATGCCCAAATAAGAATTTTTAGAAATCCAGTCAGTGCATCTAAGACTGGAGCATCATAAATCAGTTACCATCAGATGACTACCTCCTAGTAGGAGGAAATCATAAAGATGATTTCCTCATAAAGGAGGTGTTCTACTTCCTTCATCATCTTTCTTACTCTATGCTGGACACCCTCCAGCTGTTAGGTCATGGGCTGGGCTGGATGAGCTCAGAGGGCTTTTCCAGCCTTAGTAATTCTTTGATTCTGTGAAAATCTCACTAAAGTAAACTGTCACGCTGCATAGCAGTGTTAAGTGCACAGCACTTAAAAAACCCACACAAAACAACAATAACAAAATAGCTCCCAAAACACACCAATCAAGCAAAAAATCTTATTGGAGAATCTCCATGGAGCTTGCAAATATCTATAATTCCCTCTCAGTGGGAAATGAGACAAAGACTTGTGTAATGGTTTAGAATGAGGGTCAAAATCAGTTTGGTCAGCAACCAGCTCTTGGTGACAATTCAACAGGCAATGAAGCAACTTTGCTAAAAAGAAAAGAATTTATTGAACCCACCGCCAACAAGAAAAGGAAAAAGTCCCCCAAATAAGTAAAACAATCAAAAAGATAAAACAAACTGTATCACAATGCCTTTACACACATGCTGAGAGAAATGGCAGATAGCCAGCACTTTGGTTTTCTGGCCTTAGATGAGATCTCTGGGGAAAGAGAATGTACACCAACACCATAACCATAAAGCCACTGCACACACACAAAAAATTGCACCTGATTTCCAAAAGGGAAATTTGGGGGGTGGGGGATGGCAGAAATATAGCACAAAACATACATTTGATGCTTGTGGAAAAGTTCCTTTTCCGGTCCTCTTGCAGACATCAGCCCTCCTTGATAGCTCAGGCATACTTTTAGCTCCCCTCAACTAAGGGCTCTTCTCTGAGGCTATAGCAGCATCAAATATAGAGGATATAGCAGAATCCCAGTCTCTCTCTGTTTGCCAAATGTTTAGGAGATCAGTATTTATGATATCTCTCTCTCTCTCTCTCTCTCTTTTTTCAGAACCTTCTCTCAGTCTCTCAGTGACAATACATACAGGTTCTTTGCCAATCACTGTCTGGCATCGTCAAAGACCATCAGGCTGTAGAAGATTTGCTGAGCTGCCCTCTCTCCAAACCTTTGCCAGGAGCTGGAACAAGCTGATGCTGGCTTTCTGCATTTGAGCCCTAAGAGAAATACTAGAGGGCTTCAGATTTGCCCCCACCAAAGGGGGTTGCAGGTGTGGGCAGCTGCTCATTTCTTTGGCCTGCTGCCAGAAGCTGGGATGAACTGGAGCTGGCCATAGTCCAAAAGATTCACTCTCTGCGTTTGAGCTCTCAGGTAAAGTAGGGCCATAGTTGTCCCCTGTGGCAGTGCTCCACCCTTCTGTGGCAGGTAGGTTGATAGCCATTTCTAGTCCCCCCAACCCAGGGGAGGGGGTGGGGAAGGAGGCAGGGAGAAGCTCTCTAGCAGAGGCTCTGGCTTACAAGACATACCAGAGAAGAAAAGAAGGCGGCAGGAAGTAAATTCCCTTTAATAGACTCTGTCCACTAATTACCTGTAGGGTCAGACACTGATGCAGGGAGTCTGCTGGGAAATTTACCCGCAGCTTTAAAATAATTTTTTGCATAAAGCACCAACACTTGAAAATTTGATAATTTTCAAACTGGAACACCTTGTTTTGGAATTGAAAATCAGTTGCTCTTAATGTATAGATCAACATTGTTACCATCTGTTAAAAGGAGGAAAAAGCAGAACTTTTCCTGAACAGAGCATTAATTTGCAATCAGGATGTTCATATACAGGATGTCACCACCTGATCTGGGGTTTAAATTTAAAACAGATCCCAACTATGACATTTTAGTGATTTTTGTGAAGAATATAACTTTATAGCTCACAGACTGCATCATCTGACTTGGGGAGACTGAGTTTTGCTGCCTGGAAGCCCAAAAACCTGATTATGCTGGATGCAATTGAGTTCCTAACAACCCCTGCAGCTGAAAGATGTCAAAAGCTTCAGGGACTTTTACAGCTGCTTGATTCTCTGAACTTCAGCAGGTTTTCAGATTGATTAAGTGCAGTCCCTCCCCAGCTGCACTTTTGGGCTGGCATCTTCACCCTACCAGTTTATGGTAAACCTACCATATACCTGCATTGATGTCTGTGTACAACAAACACATGAGGCTCAAACTTTCAGTTTCTCATTTCTCCAGAACTTATTTTTCTGTAAGCATTTAAATAATCTGTGAACTGTGTAACTCATCTTTGATTTATACTTCCAAAGGCATCTCCCGTTCATCTCTTTTTAAGATTCTGATGATGCTAGCAATTGTTTATTTATTCGTTTATGTGTTTGCAGATTTGTGGTGGTGTTCAGTAAGTTTTGGGTTTGCTCCCCATTCCTAGGGCAATGTATTTTCTGTCCTCAGTGTATCAGTTCTACCAGGGCAAAGGTAACATTGCCTTTCACTGTTTGAAAAACTGGGCAAAAGAAGCCAACAAATGTTGAACATCAACTATTTTGTTCCATGTGAGCAGAGCTGTTTCAGCTGCCTGGGTAGGTCCTGGCTCCTATTAGGTGCTAGGCAGGACAAGTGCACAGAACAAACAACCTCTCAATTTCCATAGGATTAATTTTCTGGTGCTCTTAAAAGAGCTATAGGACTGTATTTTATTTTAGTTTTTTTACTGAGAATCACAGTTATGGGAATGTGTGCCTGTGTACTTTACTTTTGTTTTATTCTCTTTTCACTGACATTGACAGAAATACTCCTCTGTTCTCCTTCGTGTTTCCCCAGGTTGAAATAAGAAGCCTGTGTGCTGTGGACAGGAGGACTGGAATGAAGTGTGTGGTTATTACGTGTAACCTCAGGGGAAAATCTTTTCCTGACTTGATCTAGGCACACAGCCTAGGCTTTTTGATGGGTTGGTTTTGTTTGTTGTTTTGGTGCTTTGTGTTGATTTGATTTTTTTATTTGNTGTGTTCATTGCTGCCATTCACGTGGTTTTTGTCAACTTTACTCACTGAAGAACACTCCATAGGAAGCTCTATCTCTTGGCTAGTTTGTGTGGGTTAAGGAGGATTTCTAATAATTCTGGACTTCTCAGTGAAATGAGCTGCCAAGCCCTTGTATTTTAACTGATAATAAGTCAAGAGGGATTGAAATAACACTCAGCAAGACCCATGTTCAGGATCTCACCACTTGGTGCCACTGTAGCATTGTGAACGGCAGCTTTCCAACACTAAACCAGTAGCTTGCTTTCTGCAGGTTTGCCAAGAGCTCTCTGAAATGTGACCCTGAGAAACCATCTCTCAGCTGTGCTCTGTGCTCTAAGTCAGGAGAGACGGTGGTGGGTGACTGGCAGTTTTCTTGTGCTGCTTAGAAGGAAAGAAGGTGGTGGTGTCTGTGACAGGGATTTTGAACTCAATATGTGGGTATGAGAGTACTGCAGGCTTCTGTTTCCTAATGCTGCTGTCAGATCAAACCTGAAACTGGACTAATCATATTTCTTATCAGCAATTCTATGACCTTACAACCAGAAAGTCAGATAAAACCCATCTTAAACCTAAAGCTGGTATAATTTTGCAAGATTTTTTAGTAGCTGACACTGTTATGTCCTGCCCCTCTATTTCTTCTAGAAGGAATTTGAATTTGCCAAAATCAGAACTGGTGGCCTCTACTTTGTCAGTCATTCTTGTTCTCCTTCTGTGTGGACCCGAGTTACTTTCAGAGAAGCCAAACCAAACTTCAACAGGCCTGAACTTCAATATATATGAGAGAACATCTAGTGCTGTCTAAAAGATTGTTTCCTTCCCCATGTGCTTTGGCTAAAAGGAATGGAAATAAAAAATGTTTTAAAAACAACAAACTTAATTTATTCCTTTATATTTTCAAGGCTTTGAACACTTTTTTTTTCCTATCTATTTAATAACAGGTGACAAAGAGTTCTAAGCATAGATGTTGCTATGATACTAAGGAGATAGAGAAATCTTTGTACTGTGAAATGATGAATCTGTTTTCAGCATTTAATGTTAGATAGTTACAGGCTCTTGTTAGTGTGTTTTTCTTTTGGGGCCCTTTTTTTACATAGGAAATACATAGGTGATGCCATACATCAGTAATAATTTTTCTACAGGGATAGAGATACTAGCAAAACATATGTATTGGAAACTGCATCCATGCTAACTTTAAAGAGGTTAGCTGGGTGCCACAGCAATTTTTTTATTCAGTGGTCCACAGATCTCTCTGAGATAATTTATCCTTTATTTCGTCTTGCTACAGTTGAACTGCTTTCCTGGTCAAAAAAGGATGTTATCCCAGTACTGTAAATGGATTAACCTCAATATGTTCTAGAGAAGAAAGTTGTTTTGTTGTGTGTAAATTAATCAGCAATGGTACCTGTTGCTGCCCTTGATGTGGAGACAGAATTGTTGGATCTATGCACATCTTACTGGAGAGGCTGAATACTTATAAGTTTGCACTGGGGATTAACAAAGAGCTGTGACTGCTCTTTTCAAATCACAATTCATTCAGTTTAGCTGCATTGCTTAAGTATAATTGTGGATTTGAGGAAGACTGAAACTGTGCTTCTGTACCAGGAAGCAATTATATAGGGTACATTGAAAGATCTGTTCTATAATGTGATCATAAAACCTGTTAAACTTGTCCAAAGGGAGAGTTCAAATGGTACATGTGGACTCAGGCAGAGCCATTGCGAGAACGCTATTCTGATTGCTAATACAGAGAACAAAGCAAAGTAGTAACCAGTAATAAATAGTGAGTTAATAGTTTCATATCCACAGCCCTCAGAAAGATGGCAGAGTGAATGGAGGAAGGAACAGCCAGTGAAGGAAGAGACTGGAATGTGAGCTGCCGTGTCTGAGAATACGACTGGGCTCTGAATAGGTACAAAAAACCTCATAGCCTTTACTGAATTATATCTTGGGAAGATAATGAATGTAATTAAGTGTTCAGTCAAAGAACTGTGTGAGGAAGAGATGTCTGCCAGGGACCCCTCAGAAATGCAGGCATGGTCTAATGCTAATTACTGTGGGAATACTGCAGGACAACTATTCCTACTCATTCAGTATGATGTCTTTCCCTTGCACTTTCCTTTGGCTGCTAAGATTGTCTTTCAGAATTCAGACAAATAGGGACCTCTGCAACTCCAGTCCTGATTCTCAGACAGCAGGAAGATGATGGCAATGTGCTTTCCCAGAAAACAGTTTCTACTGCAGCCCCTACATTATCTTCTCACTGATTTCCAACACTTTCCCTCCTCTTATAAGATCTAATTTTGTTTTCTTCAGATATACTTTAATTTAGTCATGAGGATCTTATAGTAATTGGGAGTGTAAGTCCACCTTAATTGAGTCCACACTTTCCTGCTTGAGATGTTTCTAGGAGACTCTGCTGAACTGATCACTTTGCTGCTGTAAGTTTCTTTAAGCGTATTGTTTGCTCTGCCAGTGTAAAAAAGTTCCAATGTGAGATAGTTACACGTATCTTCTTCACAGTCAGTTTTCAAGGTTCTTAATGCTGTAGCACTGAACGTGTTCCCATGCAGCCTGCTCAACACAACCGAGTTTCTTATTTACCTTCTCATTTAGTTTCAACTGCTCATTATGACAAATTGACCAAGCCTTGTTTACACAACTGCACAACATTTATTTAGGTGGCTGTAATGAAACTTATAGGAAGTAATTCATTAGCAACAAGTTAATAGAGAGAAAGTAGACTGTAAACCCGAACTTTCATACAATGGCTCAGTAGTTTCTCCTTTTTCTTAGCCCTGTTTAAGAGGGGTGAGTATGAGTGAAGAAGCTCAACTGAAGTGTAGTATCACAGTTCAATTTAGAACAACATTCTCTGTGTTTTTGTCCTCTTTTATGTCTCTGTGAAGGATGTGCAATATGCAGACAAGCTATTACTCTGTTTACTGGTTTGTTCTGCTTTTTTTACCATAAGCAAAAACTTGTCTTTCCCAACCATCCTCAGTCTATATTTGTTGTAACAAACTAGTGTCTCGCCTCTTGCAACTTCTGCAGGCTTTGGGTTGAGATCTGTTCAAGTCATCAGTTTTATTTATTTACTTTCTGTGGATATTTTGTTAAATACCAGGCAGATGCTTAAGTAAAGATTTATAGCATGGCTGCACTGCAGCACTTCTGTACTAAAACATGGAAACAGCTAGAAAACTGCAGGTTTACTGCTCTGCCTCTGGTAGGCTCCATAGCCTAGTCTGTATTCAACTAGAATCCCTTTAAATTGGTAGTGAGGTGGTAGTTCAAGACTGGAACATTCAAATTCCTGTTCAGTAACAGGGATTTTGCAGAATTTTTTTATGGGGCATTGCTGGTCTCTCTGGCAAACTACTCCATTTGTAAGAAATAGACATCCATCTGGCAGAGTGGGAGCATAAAGTGAGGAAATATCACCAGAAGGCTGAGGTGACTAGTTCTACTTTTGAACAGAAAATCGATGTTGTATTGTTTAATGTAATTTGTAATGTAATAATGTAATTTGTAATAGCCTCAACAAATATTAAGGATCCCCACTGCAAAGTGTCTCTCCTAGAATAGTTGTATAAAAAAGGGTGTGAGGGTTGGTCCTGTGATAAGGGATCAGTGTCATTCCTTTGGAAAATGAGAATTGAAAAAATTGATTTTGTTTTAGTAGTTACTTGAAGAGGAGTAAGGAGTATTGGTTTCTTTTGTATATGTTTCAAAAGATCAAAAATTAAATATCTTGTGTTGGAGGGATTCTTGAAGGCCAATTGGAATATTTTATGTTGGAGGGATCAGATTTTCTGAGGAGGAGATATGACATTCTTGAAAACAGAACTGATACTTAATTTATTTGGGCTTTTTTTGGTGTCTTTCTTTTTGGTTTGTTTTAGCTATTAAATAAGTAGGATCCTTAATTGGAAATGTTCTTACAGCAGCTGTTGTTTAGCAGATATGTCAAAAAGTTCTCTTCTCTGATTTGTAAGCAAGTGTCTATGTGTATTGATTATGCAGACATTTTACTGGGTAGAATGATAACTGCCTCAAATCTTCAGCACTTATTCTTTTTTCTGACTCAGGAAATTTAATGGAATTAATTCCAATAACTGTATTTATCTTCTGTGATTTAGAGTTTACTCTCGGATATCATGATGTCCTTAACGCAGATACTTCAGGATTATTTCCATTAAGATCAAGTCAGTGTAATTGTTTAAGCATCTTTAAGTTGACCTGAGCTGAAAGTTGTTAGTAAAACTATAGTAGCTTTGGCAAAGAAAGGACTTGGAATAGTGATTTTGTCATCAATTAACAATTCCTGTGTGAGACCTGAGTCATTTGCTCAAGCATCTATAGGACTTCCATGAACAATAAAATAAGATGGGAAGAACAAGTGCAGAGGTGAAATACCACATAACTTCCTCAAGGAAACACCTCCATCTCTAGGTATTTAGTGGCATGGATTTGCAAAGAATTAATCCTTTATCATAATCTTAATCCAATAAGCAGTAACTACACTAGTTACAGAAGCTGTGAATCTGTCAGTACCTTACTTTGTTGTTCTAGAAAGGCTTGTTCCTTCTACAGCACATTTGTTTTCACATTGAGAAGAGGGGAGGAAGGAGCTCGATTCAAACCCTCCCTTAGACATGGAACAAGACTTAGAATAAGCAAAGTCCAATTGTAAGGTTCAAAAACATGCACAGCCGTAAAGAGACGTACTAATGTCAGTCATCAATGAAAAGAATTGAAATTGCTCACATGACAGTATGTCCAGAACCTCCTATGTCTTGCTATTTATATGGCAGTGGACTTTAAATCTAAGGGAAGAACACACATAAAATTATTAGAGATCAGAAGGGACCTTGACAGATCATCTAGTCCAATCCCTCTAGCAGGATCAGCTAGAACATGTTGCATGAACCACTGAGGCTGGAAAAGACCTCTGAGATCATCTCCAGCCTATGAACCAAAATCATCACATCGACTAGACCAGGGTACTACGTGGCACAGCCGGTCTGTTCTTAAACACCCCTGGAGATGGTGACTCCACCACTGCCCTGGGCAGTCCATTCCAGGATCTGATAATCCTTTCCATGAGGAAGGACTTCCTAATACCCAACTTAACTCTGCAGTCCATTCCAGGATCTGATAATCCTTTCCATGAGGAAGGACTTCCTAATACCCAACTTAACTCTCCCCTGGCTAAATCTCAGGCCCTGCAATCTCATCCTGTCACTAGCTGCCTGGGACAAGAGCCCAGAGAGTTGTAGAGGGAGATAAGGTGCCCCCTGAATCTTCCCTTCTCCAGGTTAACAATCCCAGCTCCCTCAGCCTCTCCTCATCAGACCTCCAGTCCCTTCACCAGCCTCATTGCTCCTTTGGACCTGCTCCAGCACCTCAATATCTTTCTTGAAATTAGAGGTCCATGATTCTTTCCCACTACCGCTCCAATATTTCACAGATGGCAGATTCTTTCATAGTGAGTTGCAGACTCAGTTCTAGGGCTAACCCCATGTTTCTTCTAACTTCCATTTAATTACTTTCGCCCTCGAAAGCACATTTTCAAGGTGGGAAATGGACATCTGAATGTTCACATGGAATGCACCTATCTCAGGTAATATGTAGTGAAGGTGTGTTCTGAAAAAGAGTAAAAGACAAATATAATCAGGCAACAAAGTACCAGGCAACATATTCTTGCCTGTTAGTTTGTTTGTACACTCTGCAGAAGTGAAATCAAAGCCTGTGTCATTTTTTGAAGTTCTCTGAAGATCCATAGTGTTAGGTCCCATCTGCTGCATTGCACTGTTTCATTCCTTGGCAAACACTGAGTAAATTGGAAATTAGAGCTGGTCTCTATTCACTGAAGGGGCATGAATAGAGGGTGACTTAATGATTTGTTGTTTTCAGGTTGTTTTTGAGGAGTACATGCAGAGGGAAACAGCGGGTGCTTAGAGTTAATCTTGTCTGGCACCCATATTACCAGATGACAGTATTACCATATAACACAGTGAAAGGAAAATCTTTCCCTGTTTTAAAACTTTTGTTCTCAACAGGCAAAACACAAAAGAGATGGAAATCTAGGAGCAGGGGCTGACACAGCAGAGGATACAGCTGCTTGCTCCGGAGGGACCTCAACAGGCTGCAGAACTTGTCTGAGGGGCAGACAGTAACTTGGGCCAGAATAACCCATATACCAGTGCATGCTGGGGCTAACAGACTGGGAAGTGGCATTGCAGAAAGGCCCTGAGTGTCCTGGTGGACACCAAATTGAACACATATCAGCAATGTACTGCTGTGGCAAAGAAAGCTAATGGTATTGTGGGCTGCATGGGAAGGATTAGTGCCAGCAAGTGAAGGAAGTAATGTTTATTTAGTCTGCACTGGTGAGGCCCCTCCTGGAGGACTATGTCTACTTCTGTTGCCTACTGGAGAGTCCATCTGGCAAAGGGAAACTCGGATCATGAAAGGGCTGGAGTACATTTCCATGAGGAAAGACTAGAAGAACTGTGACTCTTCTGCCTGGAGAAGAGAAGGCAGGGTGCATGGATACTTGAAGGGAGCATGCAGAGCTACCAGAGCCAGGCTTTCCTCAATGAAGAAACACACAAGGCTTTGTTGGAACATCAGTGAACACAATTTTACTGACCCTGAGAGACCCTTGGCACAGAATTCCCAAAGAGGTTCTACAGTCTCCATATGAATATTCAAAATCTGATTACTGTGCTAGGTGACCCAATTTGCACAGAGAGCTTGGACAAGATGACCTCCAGTGTCAGACCTACCCTTCCAATGTCAACCTTTCTGTGATTCTATGAGACAGCTCAAAAGTAACTCTGTTTTAGAGTCATGAAAGTGACTGTCTCAGGTCCTACAACAAGGCAGTGAAGAACGAAGCCACAGGCATTTGACTTCACTTTGTTGCGCTCTGCGTGGTGTGTCCTCTCTTAGCTCTCTGCTCCAATTTCTCTTTTTCTGGATGTAAATAAGGGAGCTTTGCTGTTATGATCAAGTTTCCAAAAATGGAACAATATAGCTGCACAAAATGGTGGAAGGCAGAGCTGAAAATGCACTACTGACACCCAGGTGCACAATTATTGCTCTCAGTCACTTGAGAACTCTAAATGATTTTTGATAGAA
This sequence comes from Upupa epops, assembly GCA_013397515.1. NCBI lineage: Eukaryota > Metazoa > Chordata > Aves > Bucerotiformes > Upupidae > Upupa > Upupa epops. Next base: position 909 of record VZRI01009485.1, on the reverse strand, counting down.
ATCACTGCTTCTCCAAAACTTAATGTCTGCTGAATAGGAGGAAAATTTTCTTAAGTCAAATACCTGTCACATTGTGGTTTATGTTAAGATTTATGCATTTTGAAAACATTTTTCTTGCTGCTTAAGAGAACTGTTTTTGCTGCTTATGAGAACTGACTTCTGTACCTCAACTTGGGTCAATGCAGAAGATTTCTAGCTTTGTATGTCATTCTGAAATATTTTCAGGGAAGCTGGACCTGATGAGATTAATTCTAGGGCATTTAAAGAATTGGCCACATAGGGAAGAAAGTGGTATCTGGGGAAAAGCGAATATAGTACTTCAGGCAGTGAGAGGGTAAGGATAAGTTAGGTAATTAAAGAACAGTCTCTTTGGCTTAAATGTAGCAAGGAATAATTGGATAGACATAAACCTCTGCCAGTTAGCAAGATCGGTTAGTGAGTAAACAGATTTCTCAAGAGCAAATCATGACAAATCCATTTAATTTCCTTGTGAGGCAGTGGTACAGGTCTGCCTGTTAGGAGAGAAGCAGGAGGTATTGTATACCTGGACTTGACTAATATGTCTTGCACTGGATTTATGTAACATTCTCTTAACTTGGATGAGGAGTAGTCTAGAGAAGTCTACTGCCTGGAAGATATAGAATTATTCAGAAAGAGTTTTTAAAGAGTATCTGTAATTAGCCAAATGTCAGAACATTGTAATATATCAAGGAAGACTTAACAGTATCTGTCTTACATTACTAAAGACTTTTTTTAATTATTTGGACAGTAGAATAAGGAGTTCTTTCTGCCAGAGTCAGAAGGATGACAAGAGCATGGAGAGACAGGTACAAAACCCAAATAATTTTAGGGAAATGGAGATCAACAGGGATGAGACCAGGATAGTGAACTGTCCTGGGTTATAGAAGC
>VZRI01009480.1:127202-168063 GCA_013397515.1 Upupa epops | reverse complement strand
TAATTTGTCTGCGTATGGCCCAGGATTTCTTTCTCCTTTGCCACTGCTTTACTGACTGTTTACACTTGAAGTGGTTCACAGGATCAGTTTTCACTTTTGTTATAAGCTGAAGTTTGAGCAGGTTTCTCGGCCTGAGGCTTTACGAAGTTGCCACGGCAGCTTGTGACTCTTTTTCAGCTCTGCAAACAGGAACAAAGGGTTTGAAGATTCCATTTTCCAGTCTCCACTGGCTCCTTCTTCTGGACTTCACTTTTGACTGCTCTTCTGAGAGAGAGACATATGGCTCTAGGCATGGCAGCCAGCTTGCCCTGGGAATGGGATCAGTGCAAAGTGGTGCCTAAAGGGTTTGGGGAAGAAAGGTTTCATCTGAATTCCATTGTTTGCTGAAATGGAGAAAGTTCTTCTTTCATTTGTGGCCATAGGAATCATAAAATCATTAGGGATCGGCATGCTGGAAATGAAAGACTGGCTTCAAAGAGAGAACTGGACTTTAAAATGCCCTCTGATGCTGACAGACCTGTGCACGGGCTGAACAAAGTCCGTGTTTCCACATGGAGCAAGAACTACTGGAAGTCTCTTCCCTTTGAGGGAGTAGCAACATTAGCTTGTCCCAGTTATGTAAGGACATGGGATTAATCTCTCTGTGTTTCTGTGTAGGGTTTTAATGTCATTGACTGCTGAACTCTGAACACATCTCCTAGACTATGATTTCTGAGGTGGGGTAGAGATTGTAAATGTTAAACTCCTTGAGGCCCTAGAGTGCTATTCATACATGGTAGCTATTCAAGGTACTGCTGCCTCTGGGTACTGAATCACAGAACGGTAGGTGTTGCAATGTCCAACCACCATCTGCTAACCACCCCCCTTCTGATCCCCCCCAGGGTGCTGTCAGAGTCACTTGGCAATTATATCCTTTTCAGGAAGCAACACAGGGTAGCTCGAATGGGCTTGTGTTTCATTGGAAGGAAAAGATGAAGTGATTCAAAGCAAACTTGAGTTGCACACATTTACAGTCAATCACTTAGAAGCCATCTGAGAAGAAAAGAAAGAGCAGATGGTAACTGCAGTGAGGTTGTTGACCTGAGAAAGTGGATGCTAATGTTAAGCAAGTGAGGGTTTGTATTTACTGTAGAAACACCAGTAGATGATCGTTTCCTTTAGGTCTTTGTTCTCTCTTTCTGTCTGTCTGTACTTGATGAACTTAAGGAAGTAAGAACTTCAATCCAAATTGTAGTTGCAACACAGTGTTTCTTTTAAATTTGTGATTGTAATTACTCAACTGAGGGGATTTCATTCTGATACAGTTAATGGATAGACAATAAGCAAGAGAAGCAGCAAAAATCTTCTCTGAGAACTGGAACATAAAAGTCATATGACCTCATGATGGATAGACCTCTATTCTCAGGAGATGCTCAGTGGTTTAGTGGGAACACATGACCGCTTTCTCAAATATTGGCTAAGTGCCTCGTAGTGAAACCAACTCTTTTAACTATTACAAGCTGCAGGCATTTGCAAGCCATGAAATTTTTCAATGCAAGGTAAGATGAGTCATGTTCAGCTACTGTTTTTCCACACCATCCTTGGAATTCAAGTTTCTTCTAGAGGAAAGAGGAAACAAGTACTTTGTGAGTAAATATAGTTGTCAAAAAATCCAGAGAAACCCTGTAAATTCCTACTGGAAATTAGCCTTTTGATGACCTTTCTATGATACAGATTTTAGAAGTCAGATTGTCCACCCTTCTGAAGTCTGCTGTGTCACTTTGCTCCTTTTCAAGGGTCAGCACCAGCCTGCAAAGCATCAGCTTCCTCAAGAAAAACTACAGCGAATGACCCTAATGAGTTGCTTCAATGACCCATCAGTAATGTGGTCTGATTTGATCTTGAAGATCAAAAACCTGCATTGCTTCCAGGAGACTGAGAACCCCGTGCGCATACAGGGGCAGCCCTTCCGTGCGACTTTCAGCAAGAAATTTGCTTTTAGCCTCAGTTTTGCCGGTTCAGAGTGCCCATTCCTTGACATCCTGGTGGTGTGCTGCTTTGGCCAACCTCAGGCATCCTTCTCTCGGATGGTTTTCACAGCAGCTGTTCTAGGGGTTCTACCCTCGTTGTGTCTTTTCCCAGTTTTTGCTGCAGTGCTTTCCTTAACCTTTATTAGCTGAACATAACTCTAGGACTTCAGAAAAGCAGTAAGGATCAGCCCCGTTATCCTTTACTGTGCATACTTGTCGTTAACCCCGGAGAAGAGAATTTTCCTGAAGTGGCACTCCAGCAAATCCAAGACTGTGTGTTCAGTAAGCTGTTATCATGTGTTTACCCTCTGTTTTTTAAATAGTAAAGCCAGCGGTGCCTCTGATTTATGGGCCTGTTTTGCTGCAAACAAGAGTTCCCCCCTCTTGACAGCAGAACACATTTTCTCCTGCAGTGCAATGCAAGCTAAGGTGCATAGGAAGCTTGACTTGAGCAGCAGTGCACTTGTATGCATGTGATGGCACCACTCAGCTTGCATACCCACCTCTGAAACCACATGAAGACTGAATCTATGACCATAAGACGGAAAATGGGGAAGAGACGGCACAAGTGTTCTGAGCTGTCCAGAGATACTCTACAGAGTGGAACAGACTGTCCTGTGACAGAGTTCTGCAAGTACTGGTCAGCTTGTTTGGTTCCACATTGTTTCCAGCTTAGTTTGAGCTGTCATCTGCATCTAAATCTAATCCTGTCCTTTCAATTCCCCTAAGTTTTGAAATAAGGGGGTATTTTTGGCAAGAACCACTCTTGGCAATTCAACAACAGTGCGGAAGTAGCACAGAGTCAGTTTTCTATCTGCTGGGCAGTGCAGAAGGGCAGAGTGAGACCTGTCCTGAGCATTTTCAGATGCATCCTTCCAAAACATTTCTGTCAAGCTTTAATTAAGCAGTCAGATGCTGACCAGTGCAGCTGCGTTCTGTTCACAAAGCCATCTATGGTATGAAAGCAGTCAGTGGAACCATCACTTGATGCACTCCTGAAATCAACTGGGAAAGGAAAGACATCTTCTGTTTATTGTTTTCTTTTTCTGATGCAGATATGGAATCTTGCTGGCAGTACAGAGACCTGGGCACATCTGCTAAACAGGATAATTTTACAGAAGGGACAATGACCCCAGTATCCAGGAGGTTAAGGCTCTTCCTCTGTCTTGTGTTTGCAGGGAATTTGTGTTCTGCTCCTTGTGACATTGCCAAGTCCTACGTGTTAATAGGAATTAACTCCACGTGGAACCCAAGTGTATCTGTTAGAAAACCATCTATGCTGATTTACCCACAGGTACGTTGTTCCAAGAGGAGCTGATCCTGAGCTAGGGTGTTCCTTCAGGACAGCTGGGTTCTGTTCGTTGCCTGGACTGATTTCAGTCCCGAGCTCATTTTTGTGTGTCTTCCTTTTCAATTCCATGGTCTTGCTAGGATCGGCTAAAACCAAAGGGCTAGGATTATGCATCAACTCCTTTTGAGTGTGACAAAGCTTCCCCTGAGGGCTACTCCTCTACTGTCAACTAGCAGCAGGAGATCTGCTGTAAGATTTCCTCTCATCTCACAAGCACAACCCCGGATATTGTTCACAGCAAGCATGAGGAGAAATGTCCTTTTAATCCTGTTCAACACAGAGAGTTGAGGCTGCAGCTGTTTCCCGCTTTCTGTTTCAGATGTGTTTTCCCATGCTAGTAAACATTTTTAGTAGGCATTTGAGAGAAAAGAGAGGGATGTGATATCAGAAGAAGGAGTTAAAAGCATCTCGTCCGCTGCGCACACAGAGCTTACACAGCAGCATGTCCACGTGTTCTTTCTGGAGTTAATAAATGCAGCTGATGAAAGCAGAGCACCAGCAAATCTGAGAGGGTGGTGTAGGAGAAGGTGTTTTTGATGAATTCCTTGTTCTGGATTTTATTTATTTGTTTACAACAGCTGCTTTCAGACTATTGGTCTGGACACTGGGGTTTAACTTGGTTGTAACATCTCAGCTCAACGGCACTGCGTCCTAGTTCCGTCTGAGCTGAGTGCAAGGAAGGGTCATAGAATCATCAGATATATTGGGTTGGAAGGGACCTGCAAAGGTCACCTAGTCCAATCCCCCTACAACAAGCAGGGCCATCTCTAACTAGAACAGATTGCCCAGAGCCCCACCAAGCCTGACCATGAATGGCTCCAGGGATGGGACATCCACCACCTCTCTGGGCAACCTGTTTCAGGGATCCACCATCCTCAGATTCAAGAACTTTCTCCTCATGTCCAGACTAAATCTCCCCTTTTCCAGCTTGAAACCATGACCCCTCATCCTATCATTCCCTGCCCTTGTGAACAGTCTTCCTTAGCCTTCATGTGGGCTCCTTTCAGGGGTTGTAAGGTTGCTGTAAGGTTTAGCTACTGCATCAAGCATTGGTGCTGAATGCCTCTGTGTGTGTGGATAGAGACATCAGTAACTGGACACATGCACTTTGACTACTGTGGGGCTTTATGACCACAAGCAGTCTCCTGTTTATTTAGAGGAGAAAGGGAGAATGTTGTTTTAAAGTCTCAAATGGCAATCCCTGCATTCGTTTTAGTTATTGAATGGCTGATACTGTCCTTCAAGACTTGTGTGAGTAACAGCAGCGAGATGCTGTCCTAAGTAAAACCACATCGTCTCATCTTCCTTTGCTGTGATTTTGGATGTGGTAATCTGGCAGCATCTCCTCTCTGGAATTCTATTGGGTTTATTTAGAATCATAGAATCAGTATCTTGTTCAGTACCTTGTGAAAGCTGCGAGTTAAGAGTGAAGGGATGTGCAGAAATGACAGCAGTACTCGAATGAAACGAGTAGCTTTTCTGACACACCGCAAAGGTACAGGAATTGAGGCACAAGGAAGCCCTGAGCTCGCTGAGAACCAGCTTTCAGAGGTTTCACATTTGGTTCCTTGTGCCAAGTGTGTATGGGAGAAGCCTACAAGGTCAAGAGAAAATAAGCAAAAGTCAAAGACAGGCTCATAAGACAAATAGGAACATCTGGCAAATGATTTCCTTCTCCATTTGCAGAGCTCTTGTTTACTGCAGTGAATGTGAAATGTTGTTCTTGGCAGGGTTATAGGATTAAAGTCTGTCAGTATGGGAATAAAATTCATGCAGGTTTAGAACACTACCAGCAGACAGGAGAAAGAATTCCAAATGCATTTGCATTTAAGACCTGTGTATAGCAGAAAGTCACCAAACTGTGATGCTGAGTGGTTAGAAAATGAGGGTTTCTTATCTTTCTTTGTTGGTTTTGAGGGGCGTTTAGGATACTTGTGTTGGTTTCTACTCATACATGAATATGTGAGGGGTGGGTGTCAGGAGGATGGAGCCAGGCTCTTCTCAAGCTCATCAGTGATAGGACAAGGGGCACTGGGTGCCAGCTGGANGTGCCGCGTCTCAACTGACTGTCATCTAGATCTCTGTACCAATTAAAGATCTGTGTTTTCCATCAGATAAAGAGTGGAGCAAGGTAGCTAAACACCTGGTTGCTCTGGGCTGAGGATGTTACACGAGGTTTTCTCTCTCCCTTATGTCATGGCACTTCCAAAAGGGGAAAAGTCTGCTGAAGAAAAATAAGTAAAAGAGGAAGAGCCCATCTGGATCGGTGAATTTCCATGATAGCTTCCAGCTGATCCTACACTGCCGTCCTTCTGACAGAGTGTTCAGGGAGAAATGGTCATGCAGAGGTTGCATGGGAACTGTCCTTCCAGATGAATGTTTTCCTTTGATGGGAAAAAAAAATAAGAGTACAGATTGTATAATTTTTCACCACCACCACCTTCTGCGGAGGTTAAATAACCATCAGGGCCAGCTGGGCTCCTTGAACGAGAGTTGCAGAGTTTGTTCAGTTGTAGGAGTACTGCAGTGAGCTTCCACATAATCATTTAAAGTTGTATTTAAAGTTGTATAGTGAACGTTTCAAAGCCATTTTGCATCGCTTGGACTTCGTTCAATGCTAAATAGTTTAACTGGAACAACAGGAGTGATCCCCTCTGAGATCAGGGCACTTGAGTCGCATGGAAACCGAAAAGTCCATGGGACTAGCTGATGGGCAGTACTTCCGTCCCAAATGCTTTGTGGAAACTTCTTTGCAGCTTCTAAAAGTTTTAGCTGTGATATTAATTAAAGTCTCTAAGACCAGGCAAATACTGATTTCTTAATGCTTGAGCAGTGGAGGAGAAAGGGACCTGGGGGTCCTACTGGCCAGCAGGATGACTCTGAGCCAGCAATGTGCTCTGGTGGCCAAAAGGGCCAACAGCATCCTGGGGGGGATCAGAAGGGAGGTGGTTAGCAGATCGAGAGAGGTTCTTGCTGTAGAATTGTTCAGCCATTAGTTTTGGAACTGCTCTAGAAATTAGTGATTGCAGTTTGGCAATGTGTGTGTTTGGTATCAAATTCTGCTTGCATTACTTGACAAATCAGGCCAGTTTCTAGAGAACAAAATGTGTCTGTGTTGTCAAAATCCTTGTTTATCGCCTACAGATGATTTGCTAGTTAGTTTTCATGCCAGTGTACCAGTTTGGCTCTACTGACTTGAACACAGCCTCTCCTGATTTAAACTCACAGTGTGGAAGCTGGCTCTTTACGTTCGTATTTATAATGAATTCTGTTTACTGTCTTTGATAAAAGCAGGAGAACTCAGTCTGCTTGAAAGGCAGGGTGAATTGTTCAGTTGTCTTTGTAATGAGGGACAGTTGTGTTTTGCTATCGTCTTTGATGAATGTGCTCTTCACCACTACATGGCTTCCCTGTGGATTTCACCAGCCACATGTCAGCAAGTGTAGGAGCCAATTTCTTGCCCTTTGTAAGTCAGGCCAAGAGGAGGTCTTGGGAGCAGAGAGACACAATGGGCCATGAAAGTCTGAGAGCAATTATTTCTAGCTAATCAAACATAAGAAAGAGCAGGAAGCAGTGTTTATCTATGGGAGAGATCTCTACTGAGAAACCTGCAGTTCTTATTTACTCCTTCCGGAGCAGATTGCTGGAAGATGAATGAAATAAAAGCTCTGTAATAGTTGAAAATAAGGTTGGTTTTAAAATCAGTCTGAAAGGAGGAAAACTTCTAATGCATCTAACAGATGGAAATTCATTGGTTTGGACAAATACCAGCAGGACCTTCTTCCCAGGGAGGGTCCCGGAGCACTGGACCAGGCTGCCCAGGGGGGCTGTGGAGTCTCCTTCTCTGGAGACATCCAGACCCACCTGGCTGTGTCCCTGTGTGACTTGGTCTGGGTGAACCTGCTGTGACAGGGGGATTGGACTGGATGATCTTTCGAGGTCCCTTCCCATCCCTAAGGATTCCATGACTTGCTTTCTGCATTACATGATATCTTTCAATGTTTTTTGCAGTGATTATCATATGAAAAAGAGTAGGGCAATGGCACGTGGGTATTTCAAGGTGAGTCAAGCTGAATTAATTTGGAAAGGTCGTAGTTAAGGAACTTTTAAGGTGCAGAATAAAGCAAGATATTTCTAGTTTGGATTCAGGCCAGTGCAGTGCACTATCAGCCCCCGGGTAGTTTAGGGGCAATTTTCACCTTAAGCAGGAAAGAACTTGATTTCTCAGTGCAGTAAGAAGTGTTCAAAGCTACCCCTCTTCAGGGAGTATAGAGTTCTAACTTCCTACACACTGTTATTCTTTCCCACCCTGCTATTGTCTTTTTCTCCTTGGGAACGCTGGAGGGGACAGTCCCTCTCTGATGTTAGAGTACATAGTGTCACATCCATTTCTATAACTACTTGGTGTCTGAATAGACTGTGTGTGGACTGTTCTCAGTATCCACTTGTCCACTACCACTGTCTCACTCTGGCTCTGCATCGGGCACCGGCTGTAGCTTGATGTAGGTTACTTAGTTTGTCAGCTGAATCAAAGGTCAGGCTTCTGTTTAGTTAGAGTTGTGTCCTATACTTCTTCCTCATGATGTATTTAGTCTGTATTGTGTGCAGTGGGAGGAGTGTGGTGATGCATGCCCTTCACTCAGCGTCAGTGAGGCCACACAATTCTCTAGTACGAGATGAAACTACTAGAGAAAACCCCTGATTGAGGGACTCTAATTTGAGAAGAGGCTGAGAGAAGTGGTATTGTTAATCTCAAAGGCGGCTAAGAAGGGATCAGACTACAGCCCTACTCAACTAGGGAGCCTAGAGAACAAGTAAAGCGTAGAAGGAGAAGTCCTGCCTGCCTTTCATGTAGAAAAAACTGACTCCTTCATCCTTTTCAAGGCATCATAAAGTCATCAGGTTGTGTTGCCTAAGGCTGCTGTGCAGTGAAGGGATTTAAGTGTAACCTCCTCATACAGAAAAAGGAAGTCCCTTAATTCATTCAATATTTTATTCGAAATCTCTTAATGCTGGTCTTATTCCTAAAGGTAAACATCTCAGAGGCTTTTCAAAGCCTGTGTTTCATTATTTAATAATCTGTTTTCAGGAACACAATTCCCTAGGTCTGAGCTTGTAACCAAGTCCACGGGCTGGAAGCATCAGCAGTCCAGGAACTGATAAATAATTAAGCTATTGGTGCCTGTAAGTGTAAGGGCTTGAATCACTCAGCTTTTATTTTCACAAACTGCTGAGGAAATAGGTGCCGTGCAAAAAGATTACTTACTAGTAATCTTACTTACTACTTACTTACTTACTACTTACTAGCATGATATGACCTTCGTCTACAACAGTGTGGTCTGAAACAGTAGGAATTCTGGTTGAGAAGGCAGGACTTACAGGAGAATATTTAGCAGTGAGGTTGTACATGTCCCGGCCTCATGGTGTAGAGCACTTCTACCTGTGTATGCCATAGAATTCTTCCATCTTCTGGACTCGTTAGAGATCCCTCCCTCCGTTCAGAGCCTGATTATAGGGCTTCTGTATCGCAGTGTTTTTTAAAGAATTCCTGGAGCCAGCAATGTGCTCTGGTGGCCAAGAGGGCCAACAGCATCCTGGGTGGGGGAACAGAAGGGGGATGATTAGCAGATCGAGAGAGGTTCTTCTCCCCCTCTACTCTGCACTAATGAGACCACATCTGGAGTGTTTTGCCCAGTTCCGAGCCCCTCAGTTCCAGAAGGACACAGAGCTGCTGGAGGGTGTCCAGCAGGAGTCCAGCTGGTTGTGGGTCTCTCAGTATTTCAGTCCTTAGCTGCAGTGCTGTGCAAGGAAGCACAGCATGTTTGCTTTTGCTCTTCTAGCCTCTGATCCCTGAATGTCAGAGGGAACCGTGTTTCACGGGTGAATTTTGCCATTCCCCTATTTCCAGTGGCACAGTACCTTTTATTTTCTTCTTACATTATGGAAGGTGATGGAGAGTCACGTTATCAGTAGATTCCAGCCAAATGAGTCATGTGCTGGGTTTAAACCAGCCTTAACCATCACTGGCAGTGAGACCTACGGATGTGTTCTCTTTAAACGATGACAGACCCTGCAGGACATGATGCTGCCACACGTCGTCATTTCAGACGCAGACTGCGTTGGTTTCTACTGCATGGAAAGAGCTGGCTGAAATTCAGAGCAGAAGTGCTGCAGCAAACGTTGAATGCATTATTTTCTCTTCTAGGTTCTTGGGGTTTCTCTGTGTCACTAGTGTCCAAGGTTCGGTTGGGGAGGCTTGGAGTAACAGGAGCTGTTATTAATGAGCGGGAGCAGGGTTGTGTTGCTGTGCCCAGGCTCATAGCAACGAACAGCACATAAAATGTTCTTCCAGAGTGGAAACAGTGGAGTGGCCTTTGCTCTGTTGTCTGTCAAACTTTTGTGGGCTGATGAAAGGAATGTGCTCCAGAGGTGAGGCTATATTTAGGGAGGTAGCTCCTCCCTAGTGCTTCGAAATCTATGTCAAGAGACAAGGAGCATGCGGAGTCTCTGTTTGCTGCTTGTTGCTGGAACTGGTTCAATGGAAGCCCGTGGACTAGGACTTGATGTTTTGTTGGTGGGTTTGCGTGATCCTTCTTGATACCAGTGTACATTGGGAGTGACTTTCACCGCTTAATCGCTGGTGCTGGGCTCGTGTAAAGGACCTAGGAACAGCCCGTGAGTGACTCCTGGCACATTTGTTATCTGTCTGCTGCTAACACAGTCCAGTTATCTGAGATTCCTTGAGCTCGAGACTGTTCCGATCCTGTGAGAGGAAGAGACTTTGTATTTAAATATGAACATCAGATTAAATATTAAGGGCTTGATGCTTCACTGTGTTGCACCGGTGTGATTCCCAGATCAGTATTCTGGCTGCATCTTTAAATATTACATCTCCTCTGACAGGAGGGAAGCTGATACGCAACCTCTGACACTGGGATCCCATGCTGCTTCTTGTGTCACGCGTGAGAACAGTGACTAGCAGCGGCAAGAGACTCGCTTTAATTGCATCCTATATTTTCAGATATCATTTACTCTTTTAAAGTGTTGAAAAATGAGTTTCCTGACATGAGCTCTCAGTACCCTGTAGCAAGCCACTGGGAATGGGAACATCTTTCCTTCAAGATTCAACAAAAACAGTCCCTTACTGTGTGTCAGGAACAAACTGCGCCAGACCTTCCAGTGATTCAGCATGTTCTTCTAAATTCAAACTGGGCTGCAGCGTAAAGTTTGCAGTAGGGAGCCAAACCCTGCAGGGAAACAACAGAGACAGAAGCCTTACCCCCAGCATCCATTACTGTGCCAGGTAGAGACCCAAATGAGTAGCAAAACACTCTCCATACTAAAAAAACCTAACAAATGGCTCCGGGGCACACAGAAAGGCAAGTGGACAGCATTAATTAGCCAAAAGTAATTAGCAAAATATTGCTAAACAGTCCTAAATGGCATGATTGAGAGCTGGAGGGGGTTTTGAACTCAGTAACGTGAAAACCTGACTGTAGGAACTGTGAATTTGATGTACGTTTGGGAGGTTTCGGTGACAAGCAGACCGGTTTTGACCTGAGGATAAAAACACAGTATGAAACACAATTTTCTGTAGAAATGAAAAGAGCTGAATGAAGTCCAAATTTTTCCAGTGATTTCTGACCTGTAAAGGACAGAAGGAACAGACATTAGAAGGACCTTCTTCCCAGGGAGGGTCCCGGAGCACTGGACCAGGCTGCCCAGGGGGGTTGTGGAGTCTCCTCTGCAGATGTTCCAGCCCCGCCTGGCTGTGTTCCTGTGTGACTTGGTCTGGGTGATCCTGCTGTGGCAGGGGGATTGGACTGGAAGATCTTTCGAGGTCCCTTGCAATCCCTAAGGATTCTATGAAGTGCTGTGATCGTGCCGCCTCTCAACCGACTGTCATCTAGATCTCTGTACCAATCAAAGGTCTGTGTTTTCCATCAGAGAAAGAGTGGAGCAAGGTAGCTAAACACCTGGTTGCTCTGGGCTGAGGATGTTACACGAGGTTTTCTCTCTCCCTTATGTCATGGCACTTCCAAAAGGGGAAAAGTCTGCTGAAGAAAAATAAGTAAAAGAGGAAGAGCCGATCTGGATCGGTGAATTTCCATGATAGCTTCCAGCTGATCCTACACTGCCGTCCCTTCTCATGGGACTAGGCTGTGGCTTGACCCAAGGTTTAGGATTAAATGCCTAGGGTTAGCGTGGTGAAGGGGAGAGACAAAGCTTAGGGCTGCAGGTAGACTGGTGCTGTCAGTGGCATGTAAAAGAAGGGAGGAGGCTGCCAAGAAGGTTGCCCCCTGAGAACTTCTTCATGTAGGACTATATTATGCAGCTTGGGCTGAGGCTTTGTAAATATATGGTACTAGGGCTGGAGTTGAGCAAGAGATGGAGTGTAGACCTGTACGTGAAGTGGGGATGCACAGGTGTTGCCAAAGAATCTGGCAGTCTGCAAGGAGGCTTTTCCCTGCATAAATTCTTTGTGTGGAGGAGGGCTACGGGTTGCCTGTATGGCTCAGTCACAGCTAGGGCTGTGGTTGCAGTTGGTGAAGAGACAGAACGAAGAGCTGCAGTTGCATTTGAGCTGCAAAGGTGTTGCTGCAAAGAAGCAGGCTGTAAAAACATGTACCTTGCAAGAACTTCATATAGGACTTTGTGGGTTTTACTAGTTAACATCTGGAGTTCTCTTCCAGCCCATATTATTCTAGGATTATGTATTGACTCTGGGAAACAACGAGAAACAAAACACACCAAAAAATCTCTGTGGCTGCAGTTCAAGCTTAAAAACCAGAAAATTCAACATTATTCTCCCATGTCTCTTCAACATGAAAGAGACAGATGCAGCATCGCATTGGCTACCATCCAGTCTAGTTGGGAGGTAAATTGTAACCCTCCTGGAATCCAGCTTTTACTGCCAGTGACCCTGACCCCTCTTCTCCTTAGAGCTAAAGGGTGGAACCACAAAGCTTACGAGACACTGAAATTCACAAAACAGTCCTCCCAGTCTCCTACCTCAACATTTCCCTCTTTGCTCATTTTCCTTTTAGGTCCAGACAACTCTGGGCTAGACAAGTCTTTGCTGTGGCAAACCATCTGACCCCGTCGGGCACGGTGGAGAGCAATTACATTTCCTAGCCACAGCTTGCAAACACATGAGTCTCAGTGTACCAGGAATTCAGCTGTTGGATCTAACACGTGTGGATTCTCACACTTCCAGCACATACGTGAGGGGGTGCCTGGGAACCAGGAATGCTGTATTTTAAACGGCTGGGCTATCCCTTCTTGGGAAAGCCCTTTGACAGGGAGGTGGTTGGGGCCCCGTCCCTGGAGGTGTTTAAGGCTGGGCTGGATGAGGCTCTGGCCAGCCTGCTCTAGGGTGGGGGGTCCCTGCCTATGGCAGGGGGGTTGGAACTGGATGATCCTGTGGTCCCTTCCAACCCTGACTGATTCTATCACTTCTTCCCAGTGAAGGGGACTGCCCAGGGCATTCGTGGAGTCTCCTCTGGTGACATCTGAAACCCACCTGGACTTGGTCTGGGTGATCCTGCTGTGGCAGGGGGATTGGACTGGATGATCTTTCCAGGTCCCTTCAGATCCCTGATGATTCCATGATTCTACTAGACATAGATGTGCCAAACAAATTTACTGCTGTCTTTTTGCTGGAATCCTGTGTTAGCCACTAAAAACATCTCTCTCAGACCTTTCCAGCTGTCTATATTAATCGAGAAGCTTGTAGAGATAAGGGTCAAAACGTAGAATAATATATTTCATTAGGTACTAAGTGCTGAGTTTCTGTTGGCCACTTCAAGAGCCAATTTAAACAAGACGGAATTACATGGAGCTGTTTACCTTCCTAACACTGCTTGCTATAGCATAATAAATGATGGGGCCGTAAGCCAAGGAAGGCGACTGGAAGAATGTTGTGTTTAGACTCCTGCAATAGCCAATTCGACATCGTGATAGGAATGGAGTAGGTTAGGAGCGAGCTGAACTGGCAGAGCTACCGTAAGACTCGTGAGTTACTGAAATGCTTTGTATTTCCCCTACAGTCCTTAAAGATGTGGATGTTATTTTATGAAGGGGGTTGAGGAGTGGGGAGTAGATTATCCTTTCCTCTGTTTTGCTTTTCCCTCCCCCTACATTTGCTCTACACGGATATTTCCCTCCTTGTATTTCTAGTCTTTCTTCTAGCTAAGTGCTTCTTGAGAAGTCTCTTCACTCTCCACTCCCCTGTTTTTCCGTCTGTAAAAGCACAACAGTTCATTCTTTTCCTCTGGAGCCTCCAGCTCTCTGAAGTCTCTAGAGAACTTTCATTATATTTTGTTTTATTGGCAGCAGGACCAGCAACTTCAGAACTGCACTGAGAGCAAAGCAAATGCAGTTTCTGAAAACACTTGTACCCGGTTCGGTGAGAAACAAGCTCCAGGAGGCGTTCTGCTGCAGACCTAGGGAGGCTTGTCCCTGGAAAGCCCAACAAAGAAAGTAGCTCTAGTCCAATAACATATCAGTTAGTTCTCGTGTTAAAGAACAGGGTCACCAAGCACTGCCCTGTGTATTCATTTTAGCATTTGTTGGGGAACCCACACTACCAGTAACTTTTCTTATTGTGAATAGAGCAACGAAGATGATGAAGGAAAGAGAGCAGCTCCCTGATGAGGAAAGGCTGAGGGAGCTGGGGCTCTTGAGCTGGGAGAAGAGGAGGCTGAGGGGGGACCTCGTTCCTGTCTCTAAATCTGTGAGGGGTGGGTGTCAGGAGGATGGAGCCAGGCATCTGGGGATAGGATAAGGGGCAGTGGGTGCCAGCTGGAACAGAGGAGGTTCCCTCTCAATATCAGCAGGACCTTCTTCCCAGGGAGGGTCCCGGAGCACTGGCACAGGCTGCCCAGAGGGTTGTGGAGTCTCCTTCTCTGGAGACATTCCAGCCCCGCCTGGCTGTGTCCCTGTGTGACTTGGTCTGGGTGATCCTGCTGTGGCAGGGGGATTGGACTGGATGGTCTTTCGAGATCCCTTCCAATCCTTAATGATCCTATGATTTAGCAGTATTTCTGTTCATGAAAAGACCAGAGCCATGAGCTATTCTACCCTTGGCAGAAAGCTTGACATTCTAACTGATCTCTGCAGCGTGCCATTCTCCCTCTTTGCCAGCTTGTGCGCGTTGAGTGATGGCTACGGAGGTCATGGCAGCCAAACACTGGCTCTGCATTTTTATACTGCCTGGAATGTTTAAAAAATGAACTGATTCTCCATAACATCTTGAAGAACTGTTCAGACACCCGCTGTGGTCTCTTCGTTGTGAAAAAACTCTAAGCCTTCCTTTCTGATTTGTTTGCAGAAGGCTTTCTATACTGCAGTAATTGTCATCCAGTTCCTAAAATGGTTCAGTGTTTTTCTTCTGGGCACATAGTTGTGCCAGAAGAACTCTGACATTTCAGTACAGAGCTGGACTAATTTAGCGTCTTGTGGAAGTGTTTGACAAAGAAAATGCTGAACAATTTGAAATACTGGAGCAAATCGGTTTGAAAGGGGCAAGCAGAGTGTTTCATCAGGTTTCCTAAGTAGGTTTCTGTATTTACTATAAACGTTCTTCCTGAGGGAGCTGGGGCTCTTGAGCTGGGAGAAGAGGAGGCTGAGGGGGGACCTCATTCATGTCTATAAATCTGTGAGGGGTGGGTGTCAGGAGGATGGAGCCAGGCTCTGCTCAAGGTCATCTGGGGATAGGACAGGGGGCACTGGGTGCCAGCTGGAACAGAGGAGGTTCCCTATCAACTTCAGCAGGACCTTCTTCCCAGGGAGGGTCCCGGAGCACTGGAGCAGGCTGCCCAGGGGGGTTGTGGAGTCTCCTTCTCTGGAGACGTTCCAGCCCTGCCTGGCTGTGTTGCTGTGTGACTGGGTGTGGGTGACCCTGCTGTGGCAGGGGGATTGGACTGGATGATCTTTTGAGGTCCCTTCCAGTCCCTAATGAGTCTGTGATTCATCTGTCTCTGCTCTGCCTTGTGGATTTTCTATAAGCTGCATTGTCTGAAGTGCTTTAAAAGACATTCATTGTGCTCTTGTTGGATACTCAGATACACACGCTTCTGTGCTTCTCCTCTAGAAACCCATTTGTAGGGTCTTGGCAGGCGTTGCAGAGAAGAACTCCCAGTTTACATAAGTAAGGTAGACTAAGATGAGAAGAAAAGCAGTTGGCTGTGTGAGCACAGTAAATTGGTCACTCTCCAGCAGACACAGCTGGTAGTACAACTCAGGACAGTACATGCTCTGCTAGAAGCCCATATGTTGCTGAGTAATAAGAATCTGAAATTAAGCAAAGATACCCCAGTTCTGCAAGACAAGCCTTGAATCAGCCTACAAGTTGCAGAGGAGATTTACAGCTTACTTACACCCAGGCTATTCCTCCTGGTAAAGGGTGCAGTATTACACCAGGCCATAACATCATGCAAAGCTATTCTGATCTTCCTTTCATGTTTAAGTCTGTAGCTTTCAATTTAGCTCAGCAAGTAGTAGATTGACTTGTATCTGGAATGGGCTTTTAAGAAATTGAGCTCTGTGTGTAGTAGCCCTAGGGATACAGGTTAAAAAATATCTGTGCACAAGTTATCTTTTCCTCCCTCTTCCCAGATGAGGGGAAGGAGGTAGCCAGAAATAGATAGCCTGCCCAGAGAGCTTGTGGAGTCTCCTTTTCTGGAGCTACTCAGACCCCACGTGGATGCAGTCCTGTGCAAGGTGCTTTGGGCAGCCCTGCTTTGTGGATGGCTTGGACTTGAGCATCTCCTGAGGTCCCTTCCAGCTCTGATGATGCTGTGACTCTGTGTTGTGTGAGAGGTGTATTTCCCGCTGTTGCCTGACGGTATCATTACAGAGGCAGCGCCAGTGAAAACAGACAGCGGGATAGCACTGATTGCTCTCATGTTTGGTAATGCTCTGAGTAAAAAACACCTGTTAGATACCTGTCTGAAGAGAAAGCACGCAGCAGTGGGACTGACTGAAGAGACACTTACACATCTTAAAGAAATTTGAGAGGTACATTAAAAATAACAGGACCACGCTTTACCCACATTCTGGGGCTGGGTCTGCATGAGAGATGAAACAACCGGGAGCCGGAGCCTTCACCAGAACAAGGAAAGACAGCCTTGACAGAGTTCATCTAGTATGCACAATACATTGCTATAGTGCAACTGCGTGACTTTTAATGACTCCAAGACCACCTCTTCGCTTGAGGTAGGAATATTCTGGAGTTTGCCTTCACTCAGCTTGACAGGGTGATGGGAGGCATAGATCCTACTTAGATGAAAACACGTGTCAGTTGCATCAAATTTGGCAAGACAACCACCAATGTCACCTTGAGACACAGCTGACATCCGAGGCGTGTGCATGCACCACAGCCTAATTTCATGTGATGTATGCAAATGTATTCTGTTTTGCCTTTTTCTATTTCCACGGTGCTCTCTCAGAGCTGCATCCGGACTGATTTCAAGCAACGCACATTTTCTTCTGAGTTTAAATTCTGTGAGTGGTGTACGTCTACTTGGGAACGTTGCCTGTTTGGGAGGGTAACTGGATAATTCTCTGACACCTTCAGGTTAGTTAAATAAGAAAAGGCACCGCCGAAACAAAGCAAGAACCCTGAACGCTGTCAAACATCAGTGTTTGTGATGTTTTAGGGTTGGGGTTGTATTCTCACACTCAGTCACCCAGCCTTATAATTAAATATCAGTGGATTATCTGTCCTTGTAAGCACACGGTAACAACTGCGCTCCTGCTGTCTACTCCTCTGGTTGAATCCCAGTAACAATCATTACGGGTTTGTGTTAAGTAGGATCCTGTTGAGGTTGATGAAAGCTGAACGTACCCTGCGCTGGTGCACTTGGTCCTTCATCCAACCCGATTGCACTTCTGCTTTTTCAGACATCACGCCTGGCCTTCATCATCTTACAAATCTGTTTCAAAACTTCCCTAAATTTCATGCAGTTGGAAAGAACAAAGCTTGAAGGACAATAATTTTATGCTCTGTGTAGTGTAAACAAAAAAGCCCAGAATTTTCCAGCCCAGGGAAAGGAGTGTGTCAAATAAATCTGCAAAAGTCAGACAGAAAGACTTCGCTTGGAAAAGAAATGTAGAGTGGTTTCAATTAACATTTTGCTTCAGGTCATGTCATGTTCTTTCAATTAAGACTCAGTGCAAGAAAGACTATCTCTTCCTAAATGCCTCTAGTCCTTTAAAGGGAAAGCCTTGGTCAGTATCCAAAGGTGGGGGAAGGGGTATTTTCCATGGTACTGGGGTTGGGGGAGTACGAATCCTGACGAGCTCGTTTCCAAATGAAATTGAGAAGAGTTGGGATGAAGAGCTCCCTTCTTCTTTCAGTTCAGATCACTTGTTGATCTCTTCAGAATATTTTTCCATTTCAAACCTCTGTCCAAATCATTGTCCTTGATGCCTTAGTCGTTGTTTTTTCTTTAGGGTTCAGTATCTCTCCATTCAGTAGTTTGTCTGCACCATTTTGCTGGAAAGGGGAAAGTTTTCTCCGCGTTGTTTTTTCAGTGCATGTCTTAAAAAGCTTTGAACTTAGAATTTCAGACGTTGCAAACACATTGCTCCTTTCTCATTACTCCACAGCTTTTTAACCGTAGTGTGTTCCATCTGTGTGTGTTCTGCAATCACCCCCTTTTATTTCTAACTAGTTCTGGATGGAATAAAACACTGAAGCAAGCAGGGAGGTTTACAGAGGGACTTCTTGAATGCTCCTTGATGGTTTTCCCTTCAGTCCAAGCTGTAGCTGACTCCCAGGTGATGTGTGCAGAATAAACCCCCTGCTTGCTTCCCATCTTGCCTACTAAAAGCAAAGCTAAATGAGCCAAAAGGATAAACTAGTGTATGTCCTGCAAAAGAACCATAGAAATCCTATTAATATTCCCCATGTCATCCGTGACAAAGATGCCAGTGTGAGAGCACTGCCATCCCTTAAGAAGTAAGGCCCGTGTTTGTGGAGAAAATAGCATCTAAACCAGGGTAATGCTGCACGAGCTCAGTCTTGAAGGCATATAAATATCAACAGAGGTCTTTACTTATGCACAGAATATATGAACTAGTTACCCATCCTGTGTTTCCTGTGCTTTTCTGAACAGGCTGGGGGTGTGAGTCAATGTGTCTGACTATATAAGAGACCCTGATAAGATCCCTTTCTGTTGAGAAGCACCTGAAGGGTGACAATTGCGTTTGAGGTCTCTTGTGTCAATGTGGATGGAAAAGGGAGAAGGCTGCAGACAGAGGGGTGGTGGGATTAACCACAGAACAGTGGAACTGCAGGGCTCCCTCAGAGAGGAGTGAAAAGAGTTACTGAGGTGGTGTTTCTGTTGTGATGTGGTAGCCTCAAGATCCCATCGAAAGGGTGGTAGGCTGCAGAGTTGAAATTGCTGGGAAGAGATCAGATCAGGCCCATCATTCAGTAGTCTCAAGAGAGCCGAGGGGAGAGATGGCAGGCACAACTTGACCCAAACAAATCCCAGCTCCAGCACTGGGAGAGCATTGGCCTGCAGGGAAGCTAATCCCTGGAGATGCTGGCATTGCATGAAACCACTTTCAGCCAGACCACAGAGGACAGAGAATCTGCACAGCTCTAGTTGAAACAGCCTTTTGTTTGGAAAAGAAAGCTGCAGAAGGGATGGTAAATGATGAATCCTTTCATTTTATTTGGAGCCCAGGATCAGCTTGCTAGTGCCATACAAAGAACATTCTGCACTCAGAGTCCATTTGAAATGCAGTCAAACATTGCAGTAAATGATGTAACTCGCTGCAGGGGAGCTTTTCCAGACCTCTGCTGCGATATTAGTTTATTAGGAAGGCATGTTTCCCAGTGCATTTTCATTTTTTACATTTACAGATCCTACAGTCGCTTTTCCTCTCCAGCATTTCCCACTTAATGCTTTGCTTAAAGCAATTCTAGTCAAATTATTGATTTAGTATCCTTAAGTCATGGGCTTGAACCTCTTTGTAATGCAATAATTTCTTACATTCACTAAAACCACAGCTCTTCAGCTTTAGCAATTGCTTCCAGGCTCTTCAGAAACCAGAAAATGCTGGACTAGTCCATGTGAGCTGTCACTGCATCCTTTGCATGAGCTATAATCCCTGCTATTTTTTCTGCTTTTATCACTCTAAAGACTTTCTGATCTCCAGTTTTGTGACATGGTAGATTAGCTTGAGTACCTTACGAAGGTGTTCAGTCAGATCATGGATTCATACAATCCCTAAGGTTGGAAGTGACCCACAAGATCTGCGAGTCCATCAACCCAACCCCACCCTGCCCACCAGACTCTGTTCCCCAGGGCCACATCTACAGGATTTTTGAACACCTCCAAGGACGATGCCTCCACCCCCTCCCTGGGCAGCCTGCTCCAGTCCCTGACCACTCTCTCCGGGAAGAAGTTTACCCGATGAGGACAACAAAAATGAGCACAGAACTCGAAACAATGAGCTGCAAAAAAGCAGGTGGAAGGAGTCGAAGCTTTAGTTTCTATTCCACAGAGCACTGGGATCACCATTCAAAGGCCACTGCAGTGACAGAGGGTGACTTCTGTCCACGTTTGTGTGGGGTGGGAGGGCAGTGAGTCCTGTTGGGTGAAAATGCAGCAAAGACAACCTGGCCTATATGTTAAGAAGCCTAACGAGATGGAGAATGCCTGGAGTAAACAGCCCTGCAAACTGTCATGGGAGGCCTTGGAGAGCAGATGAAGCAACAGGTCAGGAACGACGTAGGTACAACCAGCGATACCTCACGGCAACGAAAGTGTCTGCAAGCTCTTTCCAATCCCATGATGTCTCCATTAAATTACATGCAGTTTTACAGAGTGACAGATCGAACACCAGCCCTTATTCTTTGCACATCTGGTGCCTTTTGAGAGCCTGGAGGTTTCCAGGACAATGCAGCTGCTTATTGACCAGCAGCTGGCACTGCCTCCTTTGTGCTGTGGGAGCAAGATGCTGCTAACCAAACACAACTGGAGAAACTCCAATCGCCTTCCAGTTGTGTGCTGCCATAACACTCGGGAGAGGGAAGCTCAAATGCTTTCTGTTCGGATCTTAAATACCGCTGTCTAGCAAAAACTGACTGGAAATGTATTTCAGACAGTGCAGACTCTTCTGTTGGAAGCAGTGATTATCCAAACAGCAGCGTGCTGCTTGCCCAGTTAATATTTGCCTGCTTTTAGCTTATCTGGGCTTAAGTCTTCTCAGGGAGCGCTGTTTCTCTTTCAACCTTTTTAGTATTACTGCTGCTTTCTTCCCAAATAAGGAGGCTTTAATCACCGTGTGTGCCTGCCAAACTTGAGCTTTTTGGAGCTGCAAATGCGAAGTAGGATGCTGGCTGGTTTTATGGGGCCTTTCTGTTATTTCTATAATCCTCAGCCAGCCAAGAACCCCTAATTTATCCTCCTGTTCTAATCCTGTTGTGTAAACAAAAGGCAGACAGAGTCTTGGTTGTATCTCTGCTAATGCACAACTCAATGTATACATGTCACTTATAAATGGGCTCGCTTCCCTCATGCACGTGTCTTACTTTAAAGAGACTCTATTGCTGTTAGAGGAACGACCGAGGACGTTGCCGTCTCAGATATATTTTGCTTTACAGCAGGGTTCAGAGGCCTCTCTTACAATGATGCTTTCGTTACGCCAGACGTTGAGCAGTTCCTATGCTGAAAAATAAATTAGACAATAAATTACCTAAGAAAGATGGTAGTGAAATGTGTTTACATACATAAACACTGAGTAGAAACACTGATGTCATACCTAGAAACACTATAAAAGAATAACACCCATACCCCCATACCCCCAAAAACCCCCCCTTGATCTTATCAACAGACCAGAGGCTTAGTTACGTTACGTCTGACTCTGGAGGCAGCATGAATTACTGGTGAGTGCAGGAGCATGCAGGCAGTTGTAAATCTCTTACTCACAAGTGAAAATCTGTGTCCTGTTTGGAAGGCTGATGCTTTCCCTAGTTTCTCAGCTTGCATAAAGGTAGAGCTTTCTAAAAGGTGTAAATGACAAAGCTTTTGGTTTTCTCATCATTATCTTTGATAAATGAAGGGCTTTTGTCTTTTCCTGAGACTCACAAACATTTCAGACACTGGGATGTGAGTCTGACCTCCTGAGAGGTAAAATGTCCATGAACTTAACGGGAGAGTTTTCTTCACCAGTATTCAGAATTATAAACCTTGTGCCGATGTTTGTGATCTTATGTAAGAAAATAAGAAGCTGGATAAAACACTGGTTGGATGGAGTGAAATCCAGCTGGCAGCCAGTCACCAGTGCTGTGCCTCCGGGCTCTGTGTTGGGACCATCTCTGTTCAACATCTCTACTGAGGATCTCGATACGGACTTGGAGTGTCTCACTACTAAGTTTGCAGATGACACCCAGTTAGGCAGGAGTGTTCATCTGCCAGAGGGTAGAGAGGCTCTTCAGAGAGACTGGGATAGATGGGAGCCATGGGCCAGTGTTACTGGCAGGAGCTTCAAGAAGGCCACTTGCCAGGTCCTGCACTTGGGCCACAACACCCCCATGCAATGCTGCAGGCTTGGGGAGTGTGGCTGGAGAGCCGTGTGGCACAGAAGGCCTGGGGGTTCTAACTGACAGCAAGATGAATATGAGCCAGCCAGCAGTGTGCCCAGGTGGCCAAGAAGGCCAATGGCATCCTGGCTTGTATTAGAAGTAGTGTGGCCAGCAGGAGCAGGGAAGTTCTCATCCATCCCCCTGTATTCAGCACTGGTGAGGCCCCATCTTGAGTACTGTGTCCAGTCTTGGGCACCTCAATACAAGGGAGGTGTGGAGGTGCTGGAGCGGGTGCAGACGAGGGCAGCTACGCTGGTGCAGGGCCTAGAGAATAAACCTTATGAGGAGAGACTGGACATAATGACATAATATTTGCATGTGCTGCTGTCTTTGATGAGATTGCAGACACTGCACCATTTCAGTGGTGCCTCAAATCTCAGGGACAAGTATTTTCATTGCTTAAGGATGCTCACTGCCTCTGTTCTCTGCTCTTCAGTAACTCCATGAGTAACAGGTTTCATTTTCTTTCCATACTGACTACATGAGTAACCATTCATACATCCATACACGTACCCGCTAGCCTTCTTGAAGGTCAAGATACTCAGGTCTGGCTCAAGTTAAGCTGCTTTGGATCAGCTTTAGTGCTGTGTCCGTTCACGGGTGTTTAAATGCCTAATGACTCTTAGAAAACTTAGTGGTAGAGTGAGCTCCACAAAGGGAACAAAGGAGAAAGTTTGCTCTCCCAAGCTGCTTACATTCAGAAATCAAGGTCTGATAACACAGGTCCCATCCTGACATGTGAACAAACAACAACAAACCCCCCCCTAATCCCAAGAACCACTAGAAAAGGAAAAGAAGCTGAGTGGATAAAGCCATTAGCTAAATTGTTAGGAAAAGAACTTGGCTTTTAAGAGCTGGCCTAATTGCATCCATTCTTGGAGCAAAATGGAACATGGCTGTGAAAATGTGAAGATTGATAAAAATCATGACAAAATGAATCCAAAATATCAATAAACCTATTAAGAGTTATGTGAGAAAGCAATCGATAGAGCAGGCAGTGGGGCACAGCTGCTCAACAGTCCACTTTAATAGCATCAATAGCCCGTGGGGAAAACTCAGCCCGTTGGCTTGGGGGCATGCAAGAAAAAGGTTGACTGTAAGAGGAATAAAAGAGAAATAAAATACTTGGTGAAGTCATTGCTTTAAGGGGGAACCTACTAATTGCAAGGGTTGATTTGTTTCTGTTCCAGCTTGCACCCAGTGCCCCTTGTCCTATCCCCAGATGAGAAGAGCCTGGCTCCATCCTCCTGACACCCACCCCTCACCTATTTAGAGACATGATTGAGGTCACCCCTCAGCCTCCTCTTCTCCAAGCTGAAGAGACCCAGCTTCCTCAGCCTTTCCTCAGCAGGGAGGTGTTCTACATCTACACCACCATTCCAATGCCACCGCAACCTCTAAACCCTGTTCCCTGGTGCCACATCTACACATTTTTTGAACACCCCGAGGGACAGCGACTGCAGCACCTTGAACCAGAAGGTCCTGCTACAATGCTAAAAACAACAGCGAGCCTAGGAAGAGCCAGAAGCTTTGAAACTCTGCAACTGCCTCCATTTCCTATTTGAATCCAAGAGATTTGAAGGCAGCAAAGATCGTCACAGAATCAGTGCTGTGTGAGCGATACAGTCTCTTGATGCCAAGACAAAAGCAGAATGAAAGCACTCACGTATGACTTTCTTCTGAATCGTAGCATTAGGAGCCTGGGACACAAAACACAGCCATTCTTTGCACTGTATGTGTGTTCATTCAGAGCTGAATTTGCACTCTGTGAAGGTACTCGCCCTACGTGGCAATGGCCGTTGTGACCTAACTCTGCAAGGGCTGGTGGATACAGCATGAGTGGCTCAAGCACGCGTGCTGCTTACGAGCGGTGCTGAGCGACTGTCGTAGGGCACTAGTACGTAGAGTAGTAGTTCCGTGGAGTAAATGCGGGCTCGTGACTGTGGTTTCACAAACAGGTTTGAACAACACCTATGCGAGTCCTTCCGTTTCAATCTCAAAACTTAACAGCAAGTTTAAAAACCCATCTGATTCTGTATGTGTTTTAAATTATCTCTTTTTTTAGGGCGTTTCTTGCTTTTCCTGGGTTCATCATAGCAGAAGGGCAGCCTGGCTGAAACACGTGCACGTGTGGCTGCTTATTCACTGAACTCACCTCTCACAGCAGGTACTATTTGCAAGAAGTGAGTTGACCAGCTGCACTGTAGTTTAATTTTCTGATGCATCTCCGCTGGAACCCAGGCACTTCAGTTTAATAAGCTTTTCATTATTTGTATTATTTGAGGGTTTTAATCTGATAAACTGAAATACTATGGGGTTTGGGTTTTTTCTGGATGTAACTTGTTCTTTAAGGATAAAAATGTGCCACCTCGTTCTCCTGAAAGAATCCATGATTCACAGATAGAGGCTGTAGATTCATACAGAGAAACAGAGAAACCCAGGAGACTAATCAATATCTAAATCTGTCTTTACTCGGTTCAGCTTCTTAGTAGAGAGGATCTGCTGTGACAAGGTAAATGTCTTCCCCTGGGGAAGGGACTTGGCTGCTTTTCATGCAGCTGCTGGCTCCTCTCTAACCACAGGAGAGGTCCTGGTGCCAGCCACAGAGGTCACTGCTCATTTGCCCTTTGGCTTCAAATGGATAAAAGGAAGCATAGCTAGAAAAGAGAAGGAAAAAATGTGCAACAGAGAGGAGACTGTGTAGGGCCACAGGCAAAACTGGAGAACGGGATGAAATGTCCTGGGGCAGGATTGATAATCCTGGCAACCAGGATGTTGACAAGCCACCCGCATAGAGGAAAGGATCAGGAGGGGCAGAGAGCAGGGAACGGGAAGGAAAACAAGGATACACTGGACTGTGTGCCGGCAGTGTCTGTTCCTTCTCTTGACTCCAAAAGGAGTCAAGGTGACCAGATTCAGATGTGACTTCCTTACATCAAGAGCTGCACCTGCGTTCCAAGTCCCATCCATAGCATGTGTGACTGTATTCAAATGTTCTGGCGTGCAGTCAAATCACTACATGTGACTAGCACTGTCCATGGAAACCTGGTTAAAACACATGAGAGTAACAAGAAGTAGCTAGGAAGAACGATGGATGCACGCAGGGGGGGAACTTGCAGTGTTGTTCAGTCAGCCTGTGGTGGTGGGTGTTGGCGATGCGCCTTACCATGGCATCAAAATGTAATTCTAGCCAATGTTCAGAGACCTCTTTTAACCGAAATTCAAGCTCTAGAGAGACTTCAGGCATAGATGGGATGTTTATGAGGGTTTTTGGATTGTTTTCTGAGTGATTAAAGACTTGTAACCGTATGGCAGGACAGTGACTGAAACGAATGCAATGAAACTGAGGGCAAACAGCTACTGTCAGACTGATTTCCTTAACAGAAATACTAGCAGGTGATTACTGGTGATTGTTTTCCTGTCTTTCATAATCCTGACAGTTCTGTCAGGGTTGTCTGTGCTGAGAGGTTGGCCAGGGAAACATAAAGGAAAAGTTATGGGGGAGTGGGGAAATGTTTCCTAGTGTTACAGAGCCACGTCAGCTCTCCAAACAGGCTGGTAAAACCACTGCCCACGTCACTGTGCTAGAGTGACTGGTGGCTCAGGGAAACTGCTGGGGTAAGAAGAAAATGGAATGGACAGGACAAGAGCCTCTTCAGCTGATCTCATTGTGCACTGGCTCAGGTTAATGATTATAAACCGTTTGAAACATCACACAATCTCTGTGTAAAGGGACTGCTCTGTAGAGAGAGAAAAGAAGTTGAGTGTGAAGGACACAATTCTCCAAGGGAACAGCTGCAGACTTCCCTGACTATCGACTGCCTCGTTTACTGGGTGCATTTTCATTTCGTTACTGACCTCCTACTGTGTTCTGAAAAAAACTACCTCCATAGACCTAGAGTACTGCCAGCCCAGCAAGTGGACAAGCATCATCCCTGGGAATGAGTGGGAATGCATCTTGTGTGGCGGTCTGCCTAGTGATCACAGCCCTTCAGTGCTCCCCAGATCAGATTTTCTGTGGGTATGGTTGAGGTGTTTTGTTTAGCTGGGGTTTTTCCCTGTCCTCCATGGGACTGAGAGTTGACAGAGGTGTGAGATGGGATGCTGAGCTTTTATCTGTGTTCCACTGCTGAGCTATGCTCTAGACCTGCTTAGTATTTCTCTAGAGCCAGTCAGCTGTCCATTTCTCTGTGTGTTTGCCTGTTACCTGGCAAATTACGTGGTGTTTTAGGGAGCAAAATTCTGTGAGGATGTTTGTAAAAGCTCTCTGCATGTCCACATTCTTGCGCAGTTGACCATAACTGTCATGGATTCATTAACAGAGGAGGTTCCCTTTCAATCTCAGCAGGACTTTCTTCCCAGGGAGGGTCCCGGAGCACTGGACCAGGCTGCCCAGGGGGGCTGTGGAGTCTCCTTCTCTGGAGACATCCTGACCCACCTGGCTGTGTTCCTGTGCCACTTGGTCTGGGGGATCCTGCTGTGGCAGGAGGATTGGACTGGATGATCTTTCGAGGTCCCTTCCAATCCCTAATGATTCCATGATTCTATGATTCCCATGGAAAAGTCTCTCTAGAACATTTCTGTGAATTCAATGTAGTCTAATTTGACCCTAAAAGACAAGAGAATTCAAATGCAGAAGTCTTGATGAGAGGGATTTACCTAACTCAAACACGTGAGCCAAATAGTTTTGCTTCCCAGATGTACTCCCTTGAAGTTAAGCGCTGGGCTTTAAGTATTCGTGCTGGGTTGTGTCTGTAGTAAGCTGTGTTCCAGCTGCTGTCTCTCCTACGTACCTGCCACTCCGTGTCGTTCTTTTTCCTTAAGCAGAATACTTACAAGATGAAAATTAACTGTTTTTCTTCAATCCTGCCGAGTAAAGAAGGCTTTAAAGTGGAATGTGACTTCTTTCCTTTGCAGATAAGGTAGCATCATCTTCTATCTGACTCAGCTGGACACCAACATCAAAGCTCCATCAGAGTAGGGAATGTTGGAATGTGATACTCAGATGATACTGTGAGATGCTTGCAATAAATCAGATTACTCTCTACAGTCACCCCATCAAATTGATATGATCTATCTCTGTTACCAAACCCACTGCTCTGCTTAGCATCCCACTGGTTCTCATACTGCGGTGAATGCTCTTCGTGCTGTAATGCTGAGCAGTCAAAATCCCCACCTTGTTTTCATTAACTGGAAAAAAGCAGGCAAAGTTATTTCTGTCAGCTTTGCATTGGTGTTTCTGTTTCAGAAGACTTGTGAGTCTTGTTGGTTTATACTTTTAGAAGAAGCAATTGTACGTGTTCTGGAACAAGAGCTGCTGGAGGGTGTCCAGTGTAGAGCAACGAAGGTGATGAAGGGAGTAGAGCACCTCCCTTATGAGGAAAGGCTGAGGGAGCTGGGTCTCTTGTGCTTGGGACTCATGTAACTCAAGCTACAGGTTCTCTGTTGCAGTTTGGCAATGACCAAGTTTTCAAGTGTTAATGTTGCTGCTTTTATGCTGAAAAGGCATTTTATTTTGAAACTGGGGGGGAGCTTTCCCAGCAGAGCCCTGCGTCGGTGTCCTGACCCTACAGGTGACTGGTGGACACAGTCTATAAAAAGGAGTGGACTTCCTGCCTTCTTTCCCTTCTTCCCAGAACATCTTGTAAGACAGAGCTCCTCTGCAAGAGAGCTCCCCATTCGCACCCCAGGGCAGGGGAGTGAGTAATGGCTTCTACTTCCTGTAACACTAGAGCATTCACATGAGGTGATCCATGTGCAGTCCCATAGCCTCCCGCTGACATGAATGAAAATGCTCCCTGTGAGCCAAACTGCCAGAGCATGCCCTCCTTTACTGGGTGTTTACAGAAATATGTTTTCATTTCTTTTTTCACTGTGTTCCTGGAGACATTTTTAGCAATTTGACTTGAAATTTAGCAACGTTTTGGAAAACATAGCATGTAGGACCTTCGAGGGGTTGTTCAGAGACGGAAAGATGTTAGTGTAGTGCCTGGGCTCTCAGCCCAGAAACCAAGCATGCGTTCATTTTTCTGTGTGTAGCTAGCAGGGAAAGTGAAAAGGCATAAGCCTGAGGAAGAGAGAGCATTGCTAGCACGCAGATCATGGCTGCTGCACGTTTGCAGATGTCAGTTAGGGCCAGGTTGAGTTGCAGTCTCTGCAGCCGAGTGATTGCCGTCACGGGCATTCCCTGAGATTGCCAGTGGAACTGTTGACGTGAGCACCCACTCGCTGCCGTTCGGCTGAAAATCCTGGCAGCCCTCCAGTTCAGATGCTGTTTTTCTAGCAGCACAAGTTAGTAGGGGACCTTCCTGTCTTGGTTTACAGCGGAAATGATGGTGCTTGCTGCTACTACTTATTTTTACATGAAGAACAGAGAAGTGAATGCCTGCTGATACGACTGTGTACGCCTCTGCTACGTGCTATAATTAAGCCTGAAGAGCTAACAGAAGTGACCCCTTCTAAATGCAAAGAGGAGGTATCAAGTGGAGAAAGTATTACTGACCTTAGCTTTTGGGTTGCTCTTTGCCGTAGAGTGAGGCATGTCAGGTTCCCCTTCTGTATATCCATTCCTAAACAGAAATAGATGTGCCTCGTTCTTCACCGATGAGGGTACCATTTGATTATCGGACACTTCAGCCTGAATCTATCTAACAATTCACTACTGAACTCTGTAGGCTATAAAGGGACAGCGTGACTTAATCGTAGAATCATAGAGTCATGGAATGGCTCAGGTTGGGAAAGACCTCAGATCATTTGCTCCAACCCCCTGCTATGGGTGGTGACACCTCTCAACTAGACTTGGCCGCTCAAGATCTCATCCATCCTGGCCTTAAACACCTCAAGGGAAAGGGCAGCCATAGCTTCTCTGGACAGTCGCCTCCAGAGTCTCTCCATCCTTGCACTGAAGAACTTCTTCCTTAGACCTAGTGTAAACCTACTCTCCTTCAGTTTCAAACCATTTCCCCTTGTCCTGTCGCTAGATCCCATTGGGAGAAGTCCCTTCCATCCTTCCCGTAGGTTCCCTGCAGGTACTAGAAGGCAGATACGAAGGTCTCCCTGGAGACTTTGAACAACCCCAGCTCCCTTAGCCTATCCTCATAGCAGAAGTGCTCCATCCCCTGGATCATCTTTGTGGCTTCGTCTGGACTCATTCTAGCAGTTCTATGTCCTTCTTTGTTGAGGGCAGCAGAAGTGGACAGAGCATTCAAGGTGGGGTCTCGCAAGAGCAGTGCGAAGGTGGAGAATCGCCTCTCTTGATCTGCTGGCCACGCTATCCTTCATGCATCCCAGGATACAGCTGGCTAATTCAGGAACTCTGTATTTTGAAAATAGAGGCACCCAGGCTTCTCATCAAGACTTCTTCCCACTTCCAAACTCACTAGAGAGCACTCAGGAGAGCAGTGCAAAGCGCAGCAGGACAGTGGTCAAAGCCAACAGCAATGCCTTTTGTTGCGTAGTCGTCTGTTGTGTTTTCCTAATTAATCTGCTCACGTAAGGCCTGATTTCAAACGTTTGTGTGCCTCACGATAGGACTCACAATCTCTGTGTGCAGTCTGAGGGCTCTCTGAAGCGCTATATTATTCAGAGCTCTTTAGAAAGGAGACATCTGGGTTTAATCTTTAAAGTCAGCAGTGCGGTATAGCCCAGGGCTTGCAAACATTCATTCTCAACAGGTTGGGGAGGTTTTCTCCCCCCTGTTAGTTCTTCAAGTGAACTGATTGTCTGCAACGAAGCACTGTAACGTGTGGAAACGTGCTCGTGCTGCATGGCGTGTGCATTAGTGGTTGTGGAGACAAGGCGGTCTTTCACTCAAGTCACATTTGTGAGTCTTGAACCTCGGCATGAGCAAGACGCTTCTTGTGCTCAAGGTCTGAGAGGTCATAAAGCTGCGTTTGGGCTTTCACTTTATTTTTCCAAGGAAGCCACAAGAAAATTGATGCCATGTGACAGCAGACTTTTCCACATGTTGAAGGTACTTGTGTCTTTTAAGCTGAGAAGGATCGAGGTTCGCGTTTGTTTTGGATTTCTAGCAGCATCACCATTGCTGTGCAACAGCTGAGATGCTGAGATCATAGAATCCTTAGGGATCAGAAGGGACCTGGAAAGATCATCCAGTCCAATCCCCCTGCCACAGCAGGGTCACCCAGACCAAGTCACACAGGAACACAGCCAGGCGGGGCTGGAAGGTCTGCAGAGAAGGAGACTCCACAACTCCCCTGGGCAGCCTGGTCCAGTGGTCCGGGACCCTCCCTGGGAAGAAGGTCCTGCTGAGATTGATAGGGAACCTCCTCTGTTCCAGCTGGCACCTTGTCCTATGACTGATGCCCTTGAGGAGAACCTGGCTCCATCCTCCTGCCACCCCTCACATCTTTAGAGACATTAAAGAGGTGATTCTATCCGTGCCATTATGGACTTAATGTATTGCTTCACAAGAAGATACTAAGTCCAAGACAAATCGGGGGTAGGGAGAATCAAAACTGTGTGAATTGTTTAACCTTCCACCCAGTTCAAAGTTTTTTAGGAGAAGAAAAACAGTCTTTGGCAAACTGCCTAGATTTTGTAAGGCTCCTCATGGGTTGTATGCTCCCAAACATCACAGTGTTCTTGGCTCAAGACTGAAATCACATTAAACCAAAGCTGAAGAGAACTTTTCAACCGTCTTGAGTAAACAGTTGAAGAAACAGCAATCGATCATGATGCTCTTAATTGTTCTACGTGAGCTGGATGCCAGGACTTGGACAGAGATGAGCAGTAACCATAAATTCATTGTTTTGACTTCACACAGTTCCAGAAATCACTGGTGGTCACTGGTAGATGGAATGTGTTGTCTGTTACGTTTCTTGAACCCTGGCTTCAAGCTATTACTTCTTAAAATACAGCCACTTAAATCCTCGTGAAAAATTGAAGCAAAAGATTCTTCCTATGACAAGGTCTCTGGTTGTAACACCAGAGAACACAAGCTCCTGTCGAGAAGCATGTAAGTTGTTGTGTCTCAAAGACACTGGGTTTTCAGAAATAGTCCAGTCATTTGGGGCCACTGTCTCATTCCTGTCTCTCAATCTGTGAGGGGTGGGTGTCAGGAGGATGGAGCCAGGCTCTGCTCAAGGGCATCTGGGGACAGGACAAGGGGCACTGGGTGCCAGCTGGAACAGAGGAGGTTCCCTATCAATATCAGCAGGACCTTCTTCCCAGGGAGGGTCCCGGAGCACTGGACCAGGCTGCCCAGGGGGGTTGTGGAGTCTCCTTCTCTGCAGACGTTCCAGCCCCGCCTGGCTGTGTCCCTGTGTGACTTGGTCTGGGTGATCCTGCTGTGGCAGGGGGATTGGATTGGAGGGTCTTTGAGGTCCCTTCTGATCCCTAATGATTCTACAGGATGCTGCTGTATAACCTCAGTATCTTGGATGCAAACCCCATCAGTACTGTCTTCAGGGCTGCCTACGTCGACTTAACCAGAGGTTCTTTTAGTTCTCCTTTCAAAAACAGCTCCTTTGTGACCATTTAATCTTCAAGTGGAGGCAAAATGCTTTCCAGAGTATTGTTGTCTCCTGCCATTGAGCTATCCAGTTAAATACATCCTACTGTAGGCATGGAAATACAGATTCCATTGGACTGGAAGACCCAGGTAGACACGTAAACTTTGTTTTCCAGTGCAGGGTTTCCACATTTATTTTTTAACCTGGCACTCCTACTCTTTGTCTGTTTGCTCGTGGTTGATAACTGTAAGAAGCTGGTGGTTATAGTGACATTTTACTTGAAGAAGCTGGTATTTATAGTGACATTTTGCTCTGTCCAAGCAACAGCCTCTGTTGGAATGAAACCCTGGCCACTGCAAAAACAATTTGCTCATTGCTTGTACTGGAAATAGCAGCATCCTCTGCATATACAGCTTTGAACGCTGCAGGCCACTGCCTGATGTTTGAATGCCCGGAAAGCATTCATAACTGGGAAAGTTATGGATGTTTCTTCACTCAGACTCTTGGAAAAACACCCTGACATGATCTTCCTGTGTGACTTGGTCTGGGTGATCCTGCTGTGGCAGGGGGATTGGACTGGATGGTCTGTCGAGGTCCCTTCTGATCCCTAAGGATTCTGTGATTCATTGGAGTAACTTGAGAATTTAATTTTGACTCCTCAGAGCTGTGTATTCTTTTCTATTCTATTTCAATTCTATCTTCTGTTTCTATTCTATTCACTCTCACCTGTGATTAGCAGAGTGTCTGGGGTGTACACGCCAGGTTTTAAATAGACTCCTGTTACAGCAAAGCATGGCAAACACTCGGGTGTTATCAGTACTGGTGTGGCTTACTCCTCAGCGTGCTGGCTCGGTTATTATTAAACAGACACTGTCCTTAACTGTGTCTTTTGCAGTCCTCTGAGAGATCATTTACACAGTTTTTGGTAGGAGTTTTACAGCCTTAATTCAGAGCTGCTAATAAAATAAAGCTGTTCCCAAAGTTGGAAATCCCGGGGACCAAGAATCGTAGTCTATCAGACAAATAAGGCTTGTGTCAAGCTGGCCTATCTGCTGGCAAGGGGGTGCCAGGAACTCTGGTGTCCGCTTGTTGATAAGACATGTGGATATTGGGAAGTGTTGACTGATACAGCACTCGAGGGACTGGAGCAGAGAAAGTTGTGGAAGATGCACAAATGTGTCAGCTGATACCCCAGCAGGATTCTTCTCTCTGGTTCTGGGAAGATATTCTACCAGTGGGAATATCTTGCAGGGAAAAACAGCTCTCAGACCAGGTAAAATCAGTCTGGGGAACTTTATTCCAAGTAGTTTTGTGCTGTGGAACGTGAGCACGGGTTTTTAAAGTGCATGCAGGCATCACTCCCTTGGCTCTCATTTCTTTCCTTATGGGTGCTTTGTCCTTGTGAAGGAGTAGAGCATCCAGATGATGATGCTATTGAATTCATAGGTACTTTGGTCATTGGCTTTGCTCTGCACTCAGCTAAGTACCTGTAGAAGAGTATGATTACACTGGAAAGGGAGACAGTGTCCTTACTGGGCTTCTGTTTTGAGTAACTTCGAATGCATCTCAAGGCTTCTCTTTTACTACTTTCTCTCAAAGAATTGCACCTCTCGTTCTCACAGGTTATGTTGACCACTCATTCTGTTGCTGATAATCACCCTGCTGGCCAGGGTAATTCCCAGTATCAGGGGTTATGTGTCGCGATGCGCTAGCACTGGTATCCCACTGGTATTCCACAAATAGATTCTTGCTCAGCCCTCAGGAGGATAAGTAGACATTCAAGATTACTGCAGTCCTATAGGAGAAGAATAACAAGTCTGAAACCTAGTGCTAGGACTCAGTGTTCTGTTACTCAGAAGGCTGTTTTTCCTCTCAAAGGGCTTGGCTTGTGTAACTCTGTAGGCATTTTAAAACCTTGTCTTTAGGGGTGGGTGTCAGGAGGATGGAGCCAGGCTCTTCTCAAGGGCATCTGGTGACAGGACAAGGGGCACTGGGTGCCAGCTGGAACAGAGGAGGTTCCCTCTCAACCTCAGCAGGACCTTCTTCCCAGGGAGGGTCCTGGAGCACTGGACCAGGCTGCCCAGGGGGGTTGTGGAGTCTCCTTCTCTGGAGATGTTGAAGCTAATGGTAGCTGCAATAGTTACCTGATAGCAGGCACAATTAGTTCCTTAAAGCATTTAGTGTTTTTCTCATAAATCAAAATCAAATCATCCACATATAAAACTGACAATCCCAATGGATCTCCAGTGGTAGCGTGGGGGAGTCCTTGGTTCCGGGTGCATTTTTCCAGTGTTCAGGAGTATCCACAACTTAGGAAAGAATAAAGAGAATCTCTCTGTTCTGGCTAACCATCCACCACACTCTCAGTTAGAAATTGTGCATCAGCCATCTGGTGCTAATCTGATGGGGTTTTCCCCGGCTCTCTGTTGCCTCCCAAGGGGATAGGTTCTCTGATGGGGGGTAATGTCACTGCAACCATCCCAATCTGTGGTACTTTTACTAGCATTGGTTGCCTGGTGTGGAAACCAGTGTTGTCCTCCCCAGGTTGTACCCGTGGCACTGCAGTTGTTCCCAGAGCCCAGAAGGCTTTCACTTTGGAGCAACTCTTTCCACTCCACCTCTTGCTTAATTGCTAGGTGGCATTGCTGAGTCAGAGGTGCCATCCAGCCTCATGGCTTCCATTTATTCGTTCTACCATGCCACTGGCATGGGGATAACATGGATGTGGAATACCCACCTGATGCTGTCTTCCTTTGCCCACTCTGTTGCAGCAGAGAAGTGGGATCATCACCTTAGATCTCGTCTGGAAGCGCTAGGGTGCTAAACTCCTCCTTTGGTTCTCGGGCCAGTGTTGTCCTCCCCAGGTCATTGCGACGGACCCATCGGGGGTCCACCCGCTTCAGAGGTTCCCACACCCCACCCCCCCATGCATCCCCCCAACCGAATATATCCTGCACAATCCCGCTCCAGGTAGCAATGGGCATCTGATCTATCCCAGTGGGTCAGCTGCAGCAGCAGCCGCATTCATTACAGGAGTCATGCGGATGCGCTCCTGCGCACTGCCTGCTCCAACTCTTTGAGTAGTATTTTTGAGGCCACCTCTAACAGGTCCTCATCCTTCTTGTGCTGGGGGCTCCAGAGCTGGATGCACTATCACCAGGGCAAAGCAGAGGAGCAGAATCACGTCTCTCAGAGAGACTCGTTACAAACACTCTAATCAGTGGGTTTATCTAGGGAACGAGGTGTTTTCTGCGGCTCCTGCGGTGAGGATGGGACCGAGTGGAGATGCCTGTTTTCCCCGGCTGTGCCGATGCCCACTAGATGTCACCGTTGCTCTTTGTCACCTCTCCGAGCTGGCGCCGGGGTGCAGAGGCTCCCAGGGAAGTCACCCCGGGGACTGCGCATCCTTATGCAGGCAAAGTGGGGACCTCTGGGTGTGACCACGCGCAGGTAAACCCTCTGTACTGGATTGTCAGAGGTGGCCCACAGGCGACCTGTTCCAATGCTCCGAGACCCTCCCTGGGAAGAAGGTCCTGCTGAGATTGAGAGGGAACCTCCTCTGTTCCAGCTGGCACCCAGTGCCCTTTGTCCTGTCCCCAGATGCCCTTGAGAAGAGCCTGGCTCCATCCTCCTGACACCCACCCCTCACAGATTTAGAGACCTTAACGTAGAGCAGCATTGCGTGAAGGTTTACACACCTATTCTATATTTGAGACCTTAACTCTTGCTCAGGATACGTGTGAGTCATCCGTGGTGAAGCTGGCAGTAGCTTGGAGCCGCAATTCCCGTGGCACATACTGTTTGTTGTTCATCACTCCGGTGGAATGCCTTTGGGAAAATGCTGTGCTCACTCATTGCGTGGTTTCAGCTGGATACGGCTGGCCTGAGCCTCATTTATCTCTGTGCCTGGATATCAGAGCAATGTGGGTGGCAGATTATCGTTCCACTAACCCTTAATGCTTCCTCTTCATCCACTTAGCCCTCCACCTGTTTTGATTCCATGGCACTGCTTTCGAAGCGGGCAGCGGGGCAGTTCAGAACCAGACACCACGCGGGGTGTTAGTGGTTTTCATGATTGTGTGTCGTTGGGGTTTTCCAGATTACCTGGTTCTTTTTAAAGCAGTTTCCAAAAAAGAAATCACACCCAAATTATAGAAACATTATTGAGCATGTATTCCGTTTCCAGGGGAGCAAGAAAAAAAGAGAGAGGAGATCTATTATTTAAGAAAGAAATACAGCCAGTGTGATAAAAGTGCCTTCCCACATCTTCTGGCCAGGTGCTATGTGCATATAAATGTTTCACGTTAAGATTTAAGATCAAGGAAGAGTCTGTGGGGAACCTTGTTTCCTGGAGATCTGCTTGGTAGAGTAGCTCCTGAGTACTGACTTCCCATTTTTTATTTAGTTATTAAGGATGAAAGGCTACATCATTTTTTGGAATAGCAGTCCCTTGCATGTCATTATCTTTGTCCATAGCTAGGAAACATGCATTTCCACGGGTTCAAGTGGAAGCACAGCCTAACTCGGCCTCGCCGCTATCGCTTTAACTGAAAGGTTCACCTCTGCATTGTCTTGTAGAGCGAACAAAGGAGACAGGGTTCCTGTAGGTGAGAACCTAGGAGCAGCTGGTTACAGCCAGTGGAGGTCTCATCCAGTTCAAGGCACTATGGAAAACAGAACTCGGACACTGCCGTGTTGTGACGGGATTCACTCTGGGCAGCGTGTGCACCTACACGCAGCCTTCGGTGTAGGAATTGCTGGTAGGAAGATTGCAAGCTGTCAATACATGCAGAACCCGTGGAAGAAAATCCATTTGTACTTCCTTCCCATGAGAAAGTCATCCCCAGGACTAGGAATTCCAGCACTTCCCTATTACTCAGTGTCATCTGGGGATAGGACAGGGGTCACTGGGTGCCAGCTGGAACAGAGGAGGTTCCCTCTCAATCTCAGCAGGAACTTCTTCCCAGGGAGGGTCCCGGAGCACTGGACCAGGCTGCCCAGGGGGTTGTGGAGTCTCCTTCTCTGCAGACATTCCAGACTGTTCCAGTGTGACTTGGTCTGGGTGATCCTGCTGTGGCAGGGGGATTGGACCGGATGGTCTTTTAAGGTCCCCTGCAATCCCTAGTGATTCTATGATTACAGTACCCTGCATAAAAACCCTTCCACAAGGTCAATTAACCCAGATGCTTAACAGCAGATAATTTTTGACTTGGAAGGGGTGATGTTTTAACGCTGAAGTGCTGTTCTTTAGCTGGTTTGATATTTCCAGCAGATGCTGTCAGCATCAATCACAGAATCATTAGGGATCGGAAGGGACCTAATGGCAAGGGGACTGGACTGGATGATCTTTCGAGATCCCTTCCAATCCCTAAGGATTCTCTGATTCTAAAGCGAACACGAACGGCAGAGCAAAATAACGCTTGCAAATCTGTTCTCTTCTTGCGTTAAACTCACTTCTGCTTTGATCCCCTCCCTGCGTTCCCCATCTCCAAACCTTGCTGTGACTGTGTGTTACCAATAGCTTTGTGGGAACTGGTAACCTAACTTTCTACAAAAGGAAGGGCACCTTTTGCACCCGATCAGTATGGCTCGGAGGAATTACCTGGGGCAGTGTGAAGGCAAAAGAGATGATCTTTCGAGATCCCTTCCAATCACTGTTCCCATGGTAAGAGTGGCCTTCTCTTTTCTTCCTCCAAAATCAGGAATGTCTCTCTGTTTCTTGGTCTCTTTTTCTGAATCCATCAATCCTGAGAGTCAGTTGGGTTTATTTTCTGTGTTCTAGGCTCAGCAGACCTTCTTCACTCTGCAGATTACAGAGGTGGAGCGAAGTGCTTCTGATTGCTGGCATCTGAGAAACAAGGAGCTGCACTCAAAGAACTGAAAATTAAAAACCCAAAGTGCAGAATCCTAGAGGAGCCCCCTCAAGAACTGCTTCTCCCACCCTTCCCTGATGTGAAAAGCCGTACTCTGCGCTGTTCCTAAGGGCTGGCAATGCCTGCAAGGTAAGCTCTGCTGATCGGTGAGGGCTCTCTGTAAATCTCCTTTGGAAAGCTGGGCACTGGGAAGGGAAAGGAAGTTTTGAAAGCACTGTGCCTGCTTAGACAGTGCGTGCTGACACACGCTGAGCTTGGTTGGCTTCAGCCTGATCTGACTCGGTGCTCTCCCTGCAAATCGAAGGGCCTGGTCATTAGCACGGTGAGTCACAGTGATGTGTTATGATCTGATCTGGCACTTGTGAGGAAATAGAGTGTCTGGCGGTGGACGCGTCTCCTACAGGTCATTTGTCCTTGTGATAGAGAGAGAGTGCTTGCTCCCGAGAGAGAGCAAAGTCACCCATTATGTCAGCTCACACCCCGGGAAAGGCTGCTGATTTCAGTGCATCTCTATGTGATGCGCTCTCTAAACCGGGTCAGGGGTGTAACTGGGAGGAGGGAGTAGTTTCAACCGTGAATGAGTGCTCGGAGAAACGCTGTTCCTGACCCCGTCAAAGACAAACACAAAATGCAGACGGGCTGGCTTGTTTTACCTTTCATTTCAAAAAGGACGAGCGGTGCCTTGGTTTGGGCATCGTGGGCACGCACGGCAGGTGAAATTTCTACGGTGCCTTTCTCACTCTCCCAACAAGAACTGCTTTCCAGTTAAAGACTGATCAAGAACGCCAGCTGCTGGCATTACTAGACCAGCTGTGTCAGCTCTCGCATGCCTTTGTTTTCTGGTTGTCAGAGAAGGGTAGAGGGACATGACCATTTCAAACTGGTTAATGCAGTGACAGGCCTTTTCTTGTCCCTCAGTCGCCCTAGCTGCTCCACAAAGCTTTGGTGGTCTCCTCATGAAGCAAGAGAGGCAAAGTTAAGCTTGATATTTACCAGATGGCATCAGTGTTCAGGCCAGAGGTTCTCGAAGCGCCAGTAGACCGCGGGTGAGTTGGCCACAGCTCAACCTATGGCACCGTCCAGCGTAGGACTCCGTTCCTTCTGTGTGTGGCTGTACTTGTGTGTGCTCGGCCACCGCTAGAGTGTGCTCGGTTATCAGGCTGGCAGGAAGCACAGCTACTGGTGCGTGGAGAGTGCTGGAGGTTGCTCCAAGTTTATTCTCTTCCCCTGGATTAGGGGATCTAGCGCTCTCGTTGTTATCCAAGTGAGTTTGTCTCATGCCGTTAGAGTCGGTATCGCTGCAGCAGAGAGTTGGGACAGAGAGCTGGAGACTTTACAACGGGAAGGGTTTTGCTGAGCTGGTTGTGGCTGTGTGTCCACCGCGGTTCCACGAGTCAGGTGAGAAGCAGCTGCTGGGGTGATGATTTCAGGCAGAAGTTGGTTGCTTTGGTTCACGCTCAGAGTCCACATGGGTAGGGTTTTTTCAAACCAGGCTCTACTCTTCTCCCCCCTTTCTCTAGCAGTTCACTAGGGTGACTATTCAGCCACTGTGCTTTCTGTAAAACCTAACAAACCAGGGACCCGCAGCATCGTTCAGGTTGGAAAAGACCTTTGAGATCAACGAGTCCAACCCGTTAACCGAACAGTAATTTGCACCTCTTCAGCCTGTCCTGAGCTGTGATTTCAAAGCCTTCGTCAAGGCACACAGAGTGTTTTCACAGAAAACAAAAGCAGATCTTCAGAAGACTGAAAAGGCTAGGATGCGACTGACCATTTGGCTTCTGACATCTATTCCTGGGCTCAGCCACACAGCCTGTTCTTTGTCCCCTGTACCTGGATGATTAGGGAATCATAGAATCATTAGGGATGGTAACGATGGCTGTGCCAGACCAGAGGGTTCCCCAGCAATACCTCTGACCCCAGGAAGGCAGCAGAATCCCCTCTGGAGTGGATGTGTTTGCCATATTATGGTCACGATTAAAGGGTTGTGATCAACAGGACTTGGGGAACAGACTACTGGAATTTTTCAGGTGTAATCCTGAGTGAACTCAGAGAACTGAGGCAGAGCGTACGCAACAGAAATCCTCCCTCTGGCTCAGCTCTGTGTTAGCACAGGTATATGAGGGGCTATGTGAAGTAAGAAAGAAACAAAGAGAAGGGTGAGAAGATGCTGATAAAATCAGCAGAAAAAATAGAGGATAGCAGGTAAAATAGAGGATAGTAGAAAAAATAGAGGATAGTAGAGAAAATAGAGGAGAGCAGAAAAAATAGAGGGTAGTACAGAAAATAGAGGATAGTAGAAAAAATAGAGGGTAGCAGAAAAAATAGAGGATGGCAGAAAAAATAGAGGATAGTAGGAAAAATAGAGGATAGCAGAAAAAATAGAGGATATCACTAAAAATAGAGGATAGCAATAAAAAAGAAGCCATTTCAAAACAGGCAGAAGGAGGAGCCAGGCTGGATGTGTTCACACCCAGCACTGTGTTGTATATTGTTGATGCGACGTGCAGGATGTTATTCCATCGGGCATTGCTTCGTAAAGTAAGCGTATAGAAACTGGAACGGCACGAATTTGGGATAGAGATGAAACTCCTGTTTCCTGTCACTGCACGTAAAGACTGCTGTCAGTCTAACCTGTTTCTGCTGCACGCTGAGAAGGGACTAGGAATGCTCTGTACGCTTCACTATTGCGATAGCCATAATGTCATGTATCAGTGGGTATCGTCCTGCATCACATCCTGTGGCTGTGCTGTGGCAGTGAACGGAAAGATTTTGAGACCATTTCTTCCTCCAGCAGTGAA
Organism: Upupa epops; assembly: GCA_013397515.1. NCBI lineage: Eukaryota > Metazoa > Chordata > Aves > Bucerotiformes > Upupidae > Upupa > Upupa epops. Next base: position 127,952 of record VZRI01009480.1, on the reverse strand, counting down.
CAGGAGTGTCTCTGTGAGGGGACAGAGCCCCACAATGAAAATAGCACGCGGAGAGGGTTTGGGTGGGTTTCTTGAAATGAAATCACCCCTTGTTTTCCCTTGTAGTGTTTGTGTTTGCGGGATGCTCTTTCAAGAGGATAACTGTGAGTGTTAGTCACTTTCTGCCTCGCTGACTCCATCTGCCAGGGAGTCGATTGATTTTTCACATCTCAGCACAAGAGGGCCCAGACTGTGCCCTGCTGCCTGCGAGTGTGTGGTTGCACCAGCAGTAAAGGATGTCAAGGCAAAAGCTTTTAGGACAGGAGCAGGGATGATGGAAATACCACTGAGAGTTTGAAAGTTGCACGGAACCGCAGACAGTTTCTTATCTGAACAGTTCAGAAGGTGGGGTTCCTAAGGTAAAGGGCTTTGTCCTGTCGGATCTTCCCTTCTTATTCACTGGACCAGGCTGCCCAGGGGGGTTGTGGAGTCTCCTTCTCTGCAGACGTTCCAGCCCCGCCTGGCTGTGTTCCTGTGCCACTGGGTCTGGGTGATCCTGCTGTGGCAGGGGGAATGGACTGGATGATCTTTCGAGGTCCCTTCTGATCCCTGATGATTCTATGGTTCTGTAATATCTGAGACCTGACTTCCAGTGCACAGGTACCCTCCCTGGGAAGAAAGTCCTGCTGATATTGATAGGGAACCTCCTCTGTTCCAGCTGGCACCCAGTGCCCCTTGTCCTATCCCCAGATGCCCTTGAGCAGAGCCTGG
>VZRI01009480.1:56138-126980 GCA_013397515.1 Upupa epops | reverse complement strand
CTCACTCAGCCTTTCCTCATCAGGGAGCTGTTCTACTCCCTTCATCATCTTCATTGCTCTATGCTGGACACCCTCCAGCAGCTCTGTGTCCTTCAGTGTCTTCCAGCGTTTCACCACCCTCATTCTAGCAGATGTCTTCACAGTACCCGGTCTAAATCTACCCTCCTTTAGTTTAAACCATTTCCCTCTGCCACGGTGCAACAGGCCCCGCTAAAAAGGTTTTTTCCACCTCTATTGTTGTTCTCTTTGTTGTTGTTGTGGGGTTTTGAGCTTTCCAAACGATCATGGAAGCCTCACAGCTACTCCAGTGCATCTGCTGCTCGTCTGTTCCTTGGCTCCCGTTTCTCTGAGGTTATTATAAACTGTGACTGTCTCTTTTCCTCTTTATTTTCCACCTTTAAATATTGTAAATCAAACAGTCAACACACTCCAAACAAATCAGCGCTTTGACTCCTTCTGGAAGACTCCCCACTGTGCTCTCTGAATTTTTAAGCTATTCGGCATCTCTGTGCTTCTCTGCTGCCCTGTGATAGCGCGTTTCCTTCCCGTGAACGCACGCACCGCGCAGGCTGTCAGCCTTTCCCCGGCTCTTCGGCTCAGAGCGAACCTCAGCATTGCCACATCACTGTATTTCTGACAGGTGGAAGCGTTCCAGTCTTCCCCGATGAGTTATGGCACCATAATCCTCGACTGCAAGAAGAAACAGAGAGCCTATGTTAGGCTGTCCCCAACACGTTCAGCTTTTGCTCGCAGGCTGGAAGTGCTCCGGCTGTGGAACAGGCTGCCCATGGAGGTGGTCGAGTCGCCGTCCCTGGAGATGTTCAGGGTTAGGCTGGGTGAAGTGCTGAGTGGCATGAGCTGGATGGCAGATGTTAGGGTTACTGGGTTGGGTTTAGCTTGGACTGGATGATCTTGAAGGTCCTTTCCAGCCTCATCAGGACTGTGAGACTGTGATGCTGTGAATCACCCAAGCTGTGAGGCTTTCCTCAGCCTCGCTGTGTGCACTCCCTCTAGTGATCCCAGCACGTAAAACACTCCCTGCTGAGGAGGGAGAGCTGGAATTTCCCAGATGGCTCACAAAACGTTTAATGAAGAGTGCAGCACAACCATTTCATTACAACATATTGTGTACTTTTGCCTTTAATAACTGCATTCCTCATCCGAGGAGTCTCTGTAGCTTTCAGAAATGAATTACACTGGTATTATTTCTCTCAAAATATATTTTTCCATGACAAGAATAGCACTTTCCTAAACTATTGTATTTATTAGCAACCTGTTACCCCCTGACACTGTGTCATTTTCATCAGCCTTGATAAAGCGACTATCATTTAAAATCTCTTTAAATATTATGAAACCAGTTTTATTGCTTTATCCTTTTTTTTTGTGAAGTGAGAGCCGGTTAAAACGCTCGGAATGTTTAGTCTGATTTCCTGGCACTCACAAAAAATCTGAGGGTGAAATTCTTTTGCATGGTGGATCAGAGAGATCGTACTGTTGTGATGAAGGACAGGCTGACTCAAAAGGTGGTGCCCGTCCCCAGCTCAGTGCTCCTGTCCCAGTTCCTGGGTGGCTGCTGTTTCAACATCATAGAATCATGGAATCGTTAGGGATGGGAAGGGACCTGGAAAGATCACCCAGTCCAATCCCCCTGCCACGGAGTGGTAGGAGGATTCCCAGGGAGGTGGTGGGGTTCAAACACCAAGTAGACGTGGCTCTAGGGAACAGGGTTTAGTGGGCTGGGGTTGAGCTGATGGTTGCACTTGACGTTCTTGGAGGTCTCTTGCAACCTTAATGATTCCGTGAGATACATGAAAACGTGGGGGTGATAGAGGAGAAGGCTGATGCAGAAGGAAGGCCGAACCAAAGCGAACCCTAGCATTTCCTTAATCGTGGCACAGCTAAGGTTGCTTCTTTTTTGGTCTTTGCTTCCCCTCTGCCTACAATAAATGAGGCAACAGTCGCTTTGGTCAGGGTGCTGCTGGATCTGGGCAGCAGCCTGGCATTTCTCCTTTCTAGCAGCCCGATTGCTTTGCCAAGCGTGGGCTTTGGAGCCGGCAAAGCCGATGCCTCCCCCTGTTTTAAGTGAGATAAAGGCAAAATCGTGGTTTCATGTAAGTGTGGCCTTGCCTGCACCCCTCACACCAGCGAAGAGTTCTGCAGCAGAGGGGCTGATCTTAAGAGTTACATCAGTCAGATGGTGCTCCAAAGCAAGGGAGCAGCTCAAGTACAATTTTAGCACCTCTGCCTTTCAGAACTCAGTTGGAGATCATGTCTGCATCAAGGAACTGACAGAGTGAAGCTAACTGGTGTGAAAAAACCCCCACTCCTTCTGAAGAAGCTTCTAAATACCGGTTGTCTAAATCTATTGATAAGCACGGATGCATTATTAATGAAGCCCGCAGCCTGCCTCGTGCTGCTCAGATGGTTTAAGCATTTAGTGGGAAATATTTCTGTGAAGTGCTGCGTGGAATAATGACAGTGTCTGTCTTAAATCGAACAAATGACTGTAGTGAGCTCTGGGGAGGCTCCGAGCAAGCAGCTGCTTTCCAAGTGAAGAGGCAGTGGGGTACCACCTGCTGTAGGCAGGCAGGCAGCAACAGTCCACTAAATATTGACTGGTTAATAATTCAGGACAACGGGAACCCCTAGCTCTTCACGCGTGGCACTGCCCCTTCATCGTGTGGCTTTTCATCACCTTAATGAGCTACGTGAGGAACCAGGCGCTGCAATGCCTTGCAGTTGTTCCCCAAAGAGTAGGACTCAAGCTGCCTAAGTCTGAATAAAAAGTTGTTGGCAGAGCACAGAACCACAAGGAGCTCATTCTCTTGGTAGCAACAGCTCTCGCTTTGGAGTTCTCACTTGTGCCAACAGGTACCAATTCTAGCCCAGCAGTGCACCTCCCGCCCTCCTTCTGCGTGTTCCCCAGCTTCTTTCTCTCCTACTGGCAAGAAGAGAGGTCCTCATATGGACAAGGATGAGTGTTTGTGTGCAGTGCATCACAAGGGGGTGGTTAGCAGATGGAGAGAGGGTCTGCTCCCCCTCTACTCTGCACTGGTGAGACTGCATCTGGAGGACTGTGTCCAGTTCTGGGNCTGTGAGGGGTGGGTGTCAGGAGGATGGAGCCAGGCTCTGCTCAAGGGCATCTGGGGACAGGACAAGGGGCACTGGGTGCCAGCTGGAACAGAGGAGGTTCCCTCTCAATCTCAGCAGGACCTTCTTCCCAGGGAGGGACCTGGAGCACTGGACCAGGCTGCCCAGGGGGGTTGTGGAGTCTCCTTCTCTGCAGACGTTCCAGCCCTGCCTGGCTGTGTTCCTGTGCCACTTGGTCTGGGTGACCCTGCTGTGGCAGGGGCATTGGACTGGATGATCATCTGAGCTCCCTCCCGATCCCTACGGATTCCATGAACAGACAGCAGTTTGGGTTCTGTGATGTCTTGCCGTGTGTTGTCAGACGCTCCAGCGGAACGCGTTAGCTGCTGAGTTCTGTGCCTGAAGTTCGTGTGCTTCGACGAGCTTCACTGGTAGAAGCAATAAATCGTCGAATTCCTCACCAACACAGCCGCGCAGACAGGCTTTAAGGAGGAGAACATAATAGTGTTATTCAAGAGCGCCTTTGATCACGAGAAGCTTAAGCTTTTGAAATAGCTTGCATCCGGCTAGCTTAGAATGAAATTTTTAAAGGCTGCAAGGATCTTGGAGCCTTCAAAGGTGTGCTTTCTGTCAAGAAGCACGGGGCCTGCTCTGCTGCGAGAGAAGCACTTGCCTTGTGCATAAACATTACCAGCTCCGCACGCTGCCAGCGCTGTCGCTGAATTACATGCACGTTGAGTCCTGTGGCCACTGGCTCTACTGGATCTGCCAGGGTCCCAGCAGTGCAGCTGCCAGGCAGAAGTATGTTGAGACAGATGCTGCATAGGTCTGGGAGCGAGCACAGCTGGCAGAGAGAGACCTCTCTCCACTCCTGGATAGCTGTTTGGAATCAGAAATTGAGTGGCTGGGAGTAGCAGGGCCGTAATTAAGGCTGCAACAAGCGTTCCTTAAAATGTTTGGCTGGGGTTTAATGAAGCAGCAGATCAGGCCCTCATTTTCCAGTAACTTCAAGACCATCAGAAACAGCTCTCCAAAAATCACCATCGGAACTTCAGAGGAATCCCAGCCCAGTCTTTGCGGCGCTGAAAGGGAACAGAATCAAGTATGCCTTTTCATTAATTCAGACTCTTTTCTGTGATTAAAATTGTAGCCGGGTTTCATCTAGAAAACCACTCCTGCTTCATCTGCCGTTACACGTGTGAGCGCTGCCTCGACAGCGGAGGAAACACTGCGGGGGGATTCTGCATTATGTTAGTGCAGGAGGTTGCGTCTCCCCCCGTGGCCCTCGCTGCTCGGTAGCAGAGTACATAGAATCACAGGAGGGTTCAGGTTGGAAGGGACCTCTGAGATCGTCTAGTTCCAACACCCTTGCCATGAGCAGGGACACCGCTCACCAGACAGTGAGATCACCCACAGCTCCATCCATCCTGGCCTTGAACACTTCCAGGGAGAGGGCACCCAGGCAACCTGTTGCAGTGCCTCAGCACCCTCATCGTGAGGAATCTCTTCCTAAGATCGCATCTAAATCTCCCCTCTTTTAGTTTGAAACTGCTCCTCCCTGTACAAAGTCCCTTTGCACACTGTCATTCCACTTTAAAAGCCTCTGTTCTTCCCTTCCTCACATCCCTGCTGATCATAGTTTTCTTCTCTTAGAGTACTACCCAACGCAGGAGATGAGCAAGGCCTGTATTCAGTACCCTCTCTCAAGCTGATCTCTTGTTTATTTCGTTTTAGAGAGAGATTCCAAAAGCCTGAAAGCTCAGGGCATTAGATCTGCAAACACCTCTGCTGGTCTTGCAGACAGCTTGTCTGATGGGTTTGGGGTTCTTCAACTGGGAAAAACTGGACCAGTGCAACTGTTGGGACAGCTGAAAGAACACTCCATCCTGCTGATGTTGCCCGTGTTCTGGGCGTTCGGTTGGCTTGTTCTACAGCTTTGGCCGTGTCCTCTTCCCTCGCAGGGTGTAGGGTCTCTTTTAAGTTCCTTACATGGAATTAATTGCGTCGTCTTGAATGAGAATCTGATTTGAGTCCTGTGAAGAAATCGATCGCCAGGTGCCTTGCACAGAACTGCTGTGAGGACTCGTTAGGAAGAGGTTGGGAAAGGATGTTCTCGAGTAGCTAAATACTCTGGCATTATGCTCAGGACTTTGTACGCTGCACGGATCAAAGTTCACTGTCTGAAGGACACCGAGCAAGCCATGCTCAGCTTGGAATGCTGTCCTCTTGCTGTGTGATCCATTCGCTTAGCTTGTCTGTGGGAATAATTTCTTAATGCCCATTTTCTACACAGGAAAGCGAGAATCTGGTGCTAGGACAGGGGGCACTGGGTGCCAGCTGGAACAGAGGAGGTTCCCTATCAATCTCAGCAGGACCTTCTTCCCAGGGAGGGTCCTGGAGCACTGGACCAGGCTGCCCAGGGGGGTTGTGGAGTCTCCTTCTCTGGAGACATTCCAGCCCCGCCTGGCTGTGTTCCTGTGTGACTTGGTCTGGGTGATCCTGCTGTGGCAGGGGGACTGGACTGGATGCTCTTTCGAAGTCCCTTCCCATCCCTAATGATTCCACGATTCCATCTACAGGGGTGTGTAACAACAAATTGCCCAGCGACACCGGGTGCACGGCCACAGCGTTTAACCTGGGTACGCGCTTTATTCTAGCTCCTTAGCAGTAAAAGTGCTCTTACTCCTCTTTCCAACCCCCCTCCCTCCCTTCTTTCTTTTAAAGGAGGTGTTTTAAAGTATATCTGAAATAAGTTTGTAATTGTTGGCATCTTAAGGTGCAGAGAAACGAAGCGTAAATGAGAGACATCAAAAGTAACTTAGAGAGGATTTCTTTTTCAATATTAAAGCGATGAATCGCAGGCCAAATTAACAAGCCAAGGAATCTGCCCAGGATGAAATCTTTTTTTTCTAACATAACACTTCATTATAAAGGGAGTTTTTCTATAATAGCAGCAAGTGTAATTACATTTTTATATATAATTAGGACATTATTATCATTTCACCATATCAAAGTTCATTAGGAGACATCGGCAATGCATTTTTCATAGAGCGAAAATAAAAAGAGAACAGGGGTCCTTCAATTAGACTGGAATGAGGATATCCACAGAGACGGAGGGAAGCTGATCAAACAGCTGAGCCCAAAAGGGACCAGGTAGAAACCGAGTGCTGCTCTGGCATGGGGAAGTTGCATTTCTGCGTATCCTGCTTGGTGTTAGCGGTGCTTTTCACCCTCCTCACACTGCGCTACGTTGTTTGGGGGAAAAAGTGGCTTTTAAGGTTGTGATTCCCCAGAACCGAATAGGAAAGGTAAGAAATCGCTGGGTCCTGTGAGCCATGAGAGCTCTTCTACCTTCTTGAGGCTCTTGCTGCTGCACTCACGGAGATACATCTGTCTCTCCAGAAAGATGTGCAGATGGAGATCACCATGAAAAGCCATTTCTAGGTTCACTCAGACGTGTTTGGGTTCTCTTTCTTCCTGATTTGAGAAAGAATGTGACCCTTGCTTCTTTCAAACATCCTCCTTGCGATGGACCTACTAGAAGATCAGTGCACGAGCAATTAAATATCTTGTTGATGATGAGTTTCTGTGTTCCTTGCACATGGATAACACCATGCGCAGTTGGATTACTCCCCACTTCATTTCCTACTCCTGAGCGGGTTTGTTACCCCATGGACCCATGCACGTAAATCCCTGCCCGCTTTCCCAATGGCTGGAGCAGGAGCGGCATCCTCCTCTTACAAAATGCCTGTGAAAGTCATCTGACGGAGCCCTAGCACGGACAGTAAGGACCACGAACAACAGCAACGAGTAAACCAACCAACAAAAATCACCCCAGTGCTTTAACACCGCAGTCCTGGCAGGCAAACGCAGACTAGATTGTGGCCACGCAAGCGACCTCTACTGCCGGAGCATCATTTGCCTTAGTGCCTCACCATGCTGCTCCCTGACCCTTCTTTACTCGCTAGAGGCTGCAGAGCAGACGGGCTCAGGGATGAGCACACATGGAACCCCCCCTGCCTAGGAACCTGGAATATCTTGCTGTGATTCTGTCCTGGAGAGGGTCCCTAGGTACTGTCAGGTAGAGCTGTGCAAGAATCGTGGTGATTCCAAACCGTCCTGGTCTTGGAACACTTGGTGGTGGCCAGGAGGTCGCTGCTTGGTTCTCTGCTCACACGGGAGGTTGCAGAGGGCTGGCTCCAGCGATTGGCATTTCAGGCCTGCATCTCAGAGATCCCTTCCTTTCTCTTCTGTCGGCAGGCTGTCGTGGTACCTCAGGGTGCTCTGTATCCGGAGATGCTGCCACACTTGGCGGAGACACTTCAAACGCCCGTGTTGCTTCCTGCTGTCTACTGCTGCATAGAGCTGCCCTGGCAGCGCCCTGGTTTGCTGCTCCTGGAACAAGTGTGACTCTCGGAGTGGTGTAAGTGTTCTTGTGACCTGTGCATCGGAGTGTGAAATACAGCTCAAGTGGTACGAGCTGGGCTCGGGGTGTTTCTTTACACCGTGCAGGCAGAGGTTAGGGGAGAAGCACCATCATGCACTGCTAACAGCTCTGACTGCCCGCAGCCCTTCTGCTCACCCCCGGCACACTGACAGGCAAATGCGTTGGTCCAAGGGACCCAGCTCCCTCAGCCTCTCCTCAGCAGGGAGCTGCTCTCCTTCCTTCATCCTCTTCGTTGCTCTCTGCTGGACACCCTCCAGCAGCTCTGTGTCCTTCTGGAACTGAGGGGCCCAGAACTGGACACAGGACTCCAGATGCAGTCTCACCAGTGCAGAGCAGAGGGGGAGAACAACATCTCTTGATCTGCTGACCCCCCCCCTTCTGATCCCCCCCAGGATGCTGTTGGCCCTCTTGGCCACCAGAGCACATTGCTGGCCCAGCGTCACCCTGCTGTCCACCAGGACCCCCAGTCCCTTTCTCCTCCCCTGCTCTCCAAGGACCATCTAGTTCTGAACTGTCCACGTGTTTACGGGGTTTTGATCGTAATTTCTAATTGCCATCGAGCGTGGAGCCCGGCTGACACTTCCTAATTACCTTTTCTCCTCGTTATCTGAGCAAGCGTGGCAGCGCTGCTTAGATTCGCTTCGCTCTGGTTCACCAGGATGTTTTAGAACAATGTGATCCCGCGTGGTTGCACCAAGCTACTACCGCCGTGACAAGAACAGAAGTTAAATTATGAAGCAAACGTAAGCTTTGAAGAAATTTTTATTTAATCTGTATTCCCCTGTTTCATCTGCTCATCCATCCAGCACAATCTGCATCATTATTAACCACACCGTGGTTCTAAAAAAAGGAGTAGAAAAAGTAAGACATCTGTGTTAGGGCATTAATATATTCAAAGGTTTTCACTTTCATCTTCCGAGCGTTAACGCTGTGTAAGTGCGATGTAGGTGCAACTTAGCGGCCTCGATGAGAGAGGGAGCGCGAGAAAAATACAAGTGGTGAAGGAAAAGGAGGAGAAAAAGAAAGGAGTAGAGTGAGTATTATGTAAAAAGAGGACTTTTATTCATAAACAGAGCGCTTTCACCCACTGCTCCCGTACACCTTTATTTCTAATTGCTACCACAGTTGCGAAGGTACTGAGGCAAGCCTCCAGCAGTGTGCTGAAGGTGTGTTTGTGCTGTTATGCCCTCTGGCTTTGCTGCCAGCCTATTCCCTTAGATCAGAGCCAGAAGGCAGACTGTTTTCGAATACCGATCACCTCACCCAGACCTAATCCTTTGAGTTCTCTTTGGCATCTATTCCTTCTGCCAGTTTCCTCTTCTGTTCCTCTCTTTTCTTCTGAAGTTGACAACAAAGACATCCTCAGGGCCCTCCTTGATGTAAGACCACTCTTGATGTTGTTACAGTGTGGGTTTTTTTTCCCGTACCCTAAAGTTGTGCTGCTCTCCTATTCAGCTAGCACAATATTTGCACACCAGAAGATAAAGAAAATGAGGCGGCGTTCCACAGGACGAGCGCTCCCTTTTCATTCGCACACCTTGGTCCTTTCAGTGGAAGCCTTTCTTCTTTTCCTGTCATTCATCTCCATACCTGATCAAGAACCTAGAGGTATCTTTTCGCAGGCTCTGCTGCTTCTATACCTTAAATTGGCCTGAGCTGCCACTTTTAATTTTCGAGAGAGGGCTGCACGGGATGTGGATGAATATGGAATCTCTATGAAGCACAAAACTTTTGAACGGTTCCTGTCCTCTGTGATAGAGAGTTTTAAAAGGGAAATCTCCAAAGAGCTAATTAGTAGACAAGTAGAGCTCAGGCTGAACAAAGCTGAAAAGATAGCAGATAACTAAAAGGACCTGGCCATAGCTGACAAAAATCAAAGCGCTGACAGAGAGCTGGCAGTAACCTTGGGCTGCTAACTGACAGGGACAATAAAAAAAGCCTCTGAGTGTGGCAGAGAGTGACAGCCACAACCACAGGCTCTCCAAAGGGACTGAAACCTCCACCAAAACGAAGATGTAATCTTCTGCCTGGCAGCACCACACACTTTTCCCTCCCATCCCAAATTGAAGAGATAGGAGCTGTCTAAATGATTCTGCTGCGTGAATGTGAACTGGAAACGGGAAGGGCCAAGACTGCTGGGAGAAGTCTAGTGGCAGATCTGTGGTCTGAGAGGACACATCGGCACAGACTCAATTCGGGGACAGTGGAAGACTCTCCACTTAGCCTGGCACTCCTGCTGGAGCAGCCCCCCTTCACTCTCACTCTGTAAGCCTTTAGACTTGACATTAGGAAGAGGTTTTTCACTGAGAGTGATCCTGGTTTGGAACGGGCTGCCCACGGAGGTGGTTGAGTCATCATCCCTGGAGGTGTTCAGGGTTAGGCTGGATGCAGTGCTGAGTGGCATGAGCTAGATGGCAGATGTTAGGGTTACTGGGTTGGGTTTAGGTTGGACTGGATGATCTTGCAAGAAAGACTCAGAGAGTGTTTGTGAGACTGGGAAGGTGGTAACTGCAGGGAAACTAAGGCAGAGAGAATTCAGAGAGTGTTTTCCGAGAGTCACGGGATTCTTCGGGTTGGAATGTTTTCTGAAGTTTCATTCGTCCTCTTTGCATTTATTTCCTTTCATTATTTCACACGACCGAAACAGCCGTTGGCTGCGCTTCCTTTCTTCTTCTAAACTACGACCTTCATGCTCGGTCTTGGCCTGAGCGGGCCCCCTAAGATTTCTTCCCCCCCTCTTTCAAGTTGCGTGTCCCACAGTCTCTTTTTAAGCCTTTGAGTTCTTCTTCTTGGCCGCCACTTTCTTCTCCGCAGGTGTCCCTTGTTCCTCGCCTGCCTGCATTTCCCCTGTAGCCCTGCACGGGATGAGTTACACTCTCCCTTCCCTCAGAAAGTCACTTTATTCTTCCGAGTATGTGTTCGCTCTTCCTTTTCTGGCACAGCTGGGTAAACGCATGCGAACCAGACAGCATGAAGAAGCCAGCAAGACCAGGGCTGGCTCAGGCCTTTCTTGCTGCTTCTTCCTCAGTGAAATCTGCTTTGACCTTCTCTCCTCTCTCCTTTCTTGCTCAAACAACAGTGCTCTTCTCTGTTTCACTGCACTGTCCCCACTTAAACAAAAGGTTGAGAGCTTCATCCTTTGTTCTTACACCGGATGATGGGAAGAGCTTTTAAAACCTGCTTTCATTACTCCTGGTGGTTTAATTCCTCGCTGCCTGGAGGGCTGGGACAGATTAACGCGCTAACAACCATCCAGGCACAAGGAAGCCCCTGCAAACTGGGATGGGAAGGTACTGCATTATACTCGATGCTTTCAAGAGAAACACAGTGTGTGAGGGTGAGAGCCATTTCTGGTGGAACCTGAAACGAACCTGCCCCGTTTGAACTGAGACTGACGCTAACACATCACAGAGCGGGTGGTGCTATGGCCCGAGTGAGATATGACAAATTCCAGAGTCACTTGTGACGCCTTTAGTACAAATCTCCTGACATAAGTGGGAGTGGGATAAACAGCCAGTGACAAAGATGTTACTTGGTCTCTTGGGGCTGCATTGACGATCACTCCTAAGAACTCCAGCAGCAGTTCTACATGCAATGGAACGTGGGGCTGGGGTTTCAATAGGGATCTTCTGTGATGGTGGCTGCTTCCTTCATCATCTTCGTTGTTCCACGCTGGACACCCTCCAGCAGCTCTGTGTCCTTCTTCAACCCAGGGGCTCAGAGCTACACATAAGACTCGGTAGTGCAGAGTAGAGGGGGAGTAGAACCTCTCTGGATCTGCTAATCACCCCCATTGTGATCCCTCCCAGGATGCTGTTGGCCGTCTTGGCCACCAGAGCACATTGCTGGCTCAGAGTCACCCTGCTGGCCACTAGGACCCCCAGATCCCTTTCTCCTCCACTGTTGTCCAACAGCTCAGTGCCCACTCTGGGATTGTTCTTGCCCAGATGCCAGACTCTACTCTTACATGAGTCTAACTGTTCAGCCTATCTTTTCCCCAGGTCTGTAGAGTAGAAGTTCGTCCTCTCTGAGCTCTCTGTGCATACAGAACCCGTTGGCGTTGATGAATAACTAGACGTGGTTGTGAGCCTGGGAGAACTTGGGCCTCATGGGCCTCATCTTAATCTTCTGAAAGTACTTCTGCACTTCAGTGATGTAAATGAAGCTGGGTACTCATACAGGAGGGGGATGCAAGAGCAGCTATGTGCTTAGAGTGCCTTTCCTTTTAACGTGCACACTCCTTGAAGGCTGCCTGAAATGACCAACAGCAGAATGTAAAAATGAAAGCTCCTCTTCAGCTTCTTCTGCCAACGCAATCCCAAATCCAGCAGAACTGAATATTTACTGAAGGAACACAGACACAAAATGCAATGAATATGAACACTGCCAATACAGCCTCGCAGAGCTAACGTGGGAAATCTCACGCGCTCTTTTCTCCTAGACACACTGCACTCGCATCCTTCTGTAGTCTTCTCTCTTTTCCAGCGTAATAAAGCTGCCAGAAACTGCACCCGTACTTCCGTCCACTGTGCTGAGTTGGTTTGGAGTCAGGGTGTCCTTAAGCAACAGCTACCAAGGATTACGTTGTGTGTACTCATTTGGGAGAACTGGGAATGGAAAATGAATGTGACATTCTCTTCTCTCCTGCGATTACGGTGTTGAAGAGGTTGGTGATGCATTAGATGAACGGGATCTTTTTCTATCCTTTAACTAAATGCATTAAAACTTCCTGCTCTGTTTGTATTCTCCTTCGACGCTTCATGTGACTTGGTCTGGGTGATCCTGTTGGAGCAGGGGGATTGGACCGGATGATCTTTTGAGGTCCCTTCTGATCCCTAAGGATTCTGTGTAGCACAGGATGTGCTTGCTTGCTTGCTGTGGTGGGACTGCGCACAGGGAAGTTGGCAGTTTCTTCCACACTGTTTCCAGGTACCTGGGTTTTCAGGTCTGAGTTACGGATTAAAGCTTCCTGCTCTATTTGTATTCTACTTCGACGCTGCAGATGAGATGAAATTCTTGAATTATAAAGCTATTTAGGCAGATATGAATTGTGCTGAGCGGTGAGAGCTCAGAGTTCAGCTCCCTGCTGACTAAAGAGCCCCAGATTGTTCCCCCTAGAAGCTCCAAGGGCTGCTCTTTTTGAAAAGAGCTGGTTGAGCCCATAAACTGCATATTTTGAGGAGTCTTTTAATTGTCTGTGGCTCTATCAGTCTGATGTATTTTAATAGTGCACACGCTTTAATCTTGTAGGTATATTTTATAAATCAAAAGGGATCTACACCATTGTATGTAATCTAGGCAAGAGAATATGAACACTACATAAAAGAACAAAGCAGGCAGCGTGGGGCAATAAATGTGAACTAAAACCAGGGGTGCACGGTGACCTCTTCACATTAAAACTGTTACTTAGTCGCTTGAAAAGGTGCTCGTTGCGTCGGAGTGTAAACTACAGTTCATTATCAACAATCACCCTTCACTGACTGCACTGAAATCATCCTGCACTGGGGTCCTGACGCTCACATACCCCTGCCCGATGGTTTTAAATTGCACCTCCAATCTCATACCGCAACTGCCTCACGAGGCAGTGCACTGAATGACTACAGGGCTCACAAAGAGCTACGCGCTGGGCTCGGCGCCTTCCTCAAGGGTTCCTTAGATGAACAGTGCTGTGTGGGTGACAAGCAGCCTAGCCAGAATGACCTTCAGACTGTCAAATGTAAGTCCATGTCGTGTGTTTTTGTTAAACGGTTTCAGTCAGCCTCAGTGCTGTTCTGACACAAGTTTTTAGCTTACATTTCACCGGCAGAGACCCTTCTCCCTCTGAACAGCCATGAGGAAACTGTGCCAGAATTTCACTGAGCACATCAGTTGTTCAGGTAACTCTTCAGTCGCTTGGCTGCAGGTGAGCTCAGCTGAAGCTCCCGCTGTATCCCTTGCTTTCCCCAGAAGTACGAAGGAAATACGAGTGCTCACGCAGTAATTCTTGGAAGTTCTTGCTTTACTCCAGCGCAAGGGAGAACAAAGATGTGGTGGTCAGGAGGCAAAGGCCTACAAAGAGAAAAGTGGACACACACAGGGGGGGATCTCTTTTCCTTTGCAAAGCAGCCGTTCTCTTTCCGTTAGGCTAACTCGTAAAGTACTTGTGTGTTAGCGGGTGAGGCACAGAGCTGGGCACAGCAGCTCTCAGTCTCTAGGAGGGTGTGATTTATGCTGACCATTGGCTAATCATTTACGAATGCAACCCGCTGCGTGTTCAGTTGGCACCTGTCAGACTTGTCAGAGGATAGAAAGACCAATACCATGAAAACATGTGCTGCTGTCAGAGGCTTTTCTCAGCCACGCTCAAAACCAGGTCCCAACAGTCAGCAAAGCACAGCAGAGCTACAGCCAGACACCAAATACGCCCTCAGTGAGAGCCGTCTGCATCTTCCCAACAACCACACAAAAGGTCTTCTCCAGGCGACACCAACAGCGTGACCATCCCCTAGAGTACGGAGATTACAGAGCAGACAGCCCTGCCCCGCAGAAGGGCACAGGTTGCTGTGTTACAGTACCCGTCTACCTGTCAGTAGTGACACAAGAGAACCTTTTGTTAAACGCTTGACAAAGTGTGGACTTCAGTGCTCCCCACTAGGGTTACAATAATTATTATATTAGAATTAATAGTATAATAATTATTCTAATTCTAAGTATATTCCAATAATTATATTAGAGTTATTCTAATTCTTATTATATTCTAATAAATATATTAGAATTATTCTGATTCTAATTATATTCTAATAATTATATTAGAGCAATTCTAATTCTAATTATATTCTAATAATGATATTAGAATAATTCTAATTCTAATTATATCCTAATAATTGTATTAGAATAATTATTATATTACAATAATTATTCAATAGTGTAATACACATTATTCATTATTAATTAATTAATATCATCTCGAATTTTTTAACCCTTTAATCTGCCAGATACCTTTAACAATTAAACAGGCGTTCACTTGCCAGCGTTTCTATTTCCCGGGGGCAATCCATCAGCAGTTTAAAATCCGGATTATCACTTGAGGGTTTAGGACAAAAAGCATGACCCTTACGGAGGCTTCCAATCGGCCTGAGAGGACAACCGTGGCAATGAACTAATAAGATCGATTTCCAAAGCCCTCGGTGTTATCATACGCTGTAATGAGTAGGGCAACACAGTCATTCACTAAAATAATGACCTTGCAGTCGGGTTATGTTTTATTTATAGAGCTACCGAGTGTTTTGAAAAATGACTACCTGTTTCTGATTTTAATTAGTCACAATCTCCAGAATCCAATGAAGGGTGCTAGCAGCACTAGACAAGAAAAGCCTGTTTTTACACACAAATAATCCAACATAAATTGCTTCGCAGCCACTACTTCTCCGGCTTCAGTCTTCAGAAAGAGCTACAAACACCTCGCAACAGCTGCAAACAAGCTGTGCAAAGGAGACTCACTGGCAGCTGCCACTCATGAAAACGCTGAGCTGAAAAGCACTCTAAGTATTCCAGAAATTGCCCGTGCCCCGAAAATAAACCCCAATGCAATCAGAGGAGGTTCCCCATCAATATCAGCAGGACCTTCTTCCCAGGGAGGGTCCCAGAGCACTGGACCAGGCTGCCCAGGGGGGTTGTGGAGTCTCCTCCTCTGGAGACGTTCCAGCCCCGCCTGGCTGTGTTCCTGTGCCACTTGGTCTGGGTGATCCTGCTGTGGCAGGGGGATTGGACTGGATGATCTTTCAAGGTCCCTTCTGATCCCTAATGATCCTATGATTCTATGCTATCAGAACATGTTCCTCTGAAGGAGCAGATTGACGCTGCAACGTAGCGTTTCTAACAGGCTACACCTACTGCAACTTTATGATTCCATTCCACAAATTCTGAAGTCTTACTTCAGCACAGCCCAGCATGGTCTTCAGAATCTCAGACATGCCAAAATACCTCCAAGTAATTGTTTATCGGAAGTGAGCGGTTACAGAACACTAATGTGGAACACGTTTGCATGGTGGCCACAGGAGAAATGTGCTGAGGGCCAAGAGCTTAGGGAGTGCATCAGCAAGCTGGTCGAAAAGGTAAATTCCTCTTAGGTTTCCCTTCTTTTCAAAAGGAATGAAACGACTCAAATGCAGCTGCAATGATTCATTTGCTGTCCACAAATTCACGTGAAACGGTCCCTTTTTCACTCTCCAGTATCGTGCAGAAGAAACAGGAATGTTTGCCTGATGGGCTAGATGTATTTTAGTCACACATGTCCATAAATAATGGAAGGAGTCCCTCAAACTTTCAAAAGAATAATTTTCATCCCACCGAGACCTAAACTATGAAAATTTCACCTGGCAGCCAGAAGTTTTCAGAAAGTTATGAGCTGCTGCAAACAGGGGTAGCCTGGAAAAGTCAGAGTACTAGTCATTTTCTCTCCCTCAGTAACACGTTAACACTATAATTTATTCATGTTCCAAACTACATTAGGCAAAGGTAATGAACAGATGGTGCTAGAAGAGTTAACTCCAAGCCCGTAGAAGTCACTACAGCTCCTCACACCTAAGATTAAGGTGGTGGGTTTGCCTCAATTAACTGATTTCCAATTGCGCTAAATGAGGAAGATTCTCTTCTGCTGGAAATACAAAGTGCTTGTCAAGATGCCATTTCCCACTGAGTCTCAGTCTCCTGCCCTGGGAAACAAGCTGTAATAGCTTCCCCCCACCCCCATTGACTAGCTCCCTTCACATTTTCCCTGCTTTTTTTTGGAATAATTTCAGCAAATCCCAAGCAGAAAAACGCTCGCTTGCAGAGCAATTGTTTTAAATTAATTCTTCAG
This sequence comes from Upupa epops, assembly GCA_013397515.1. Classification (NCBI taxonomy): domain Eukaryota; kingdom Metazoa; phylum Chordata; class Aves; order Bucerotiformes; family Upupidae; genus Upupa; species Upupa epops. The sequence goes on along the minus strand of VZRI01009480.1, from coordinate 110,604 downwards.
AGAAGAAAGCCGCTCAGAAATTAAACCGCTCTCTTTTCTAGATGTTGTGCTATAGTGCCTCCCCCTGATTTTTTTGCGATCGCCTCCGCTTTTCATACTGCAATGAGTCCCTTGTGTTGCTCATTTTACAGCTTGGGGGTGTGTGGGGGGGTTGGTTTATTTTTTACACAGAATACAGATGATTTTCACCCTTATAAAAACCTGTATACAGAGGAGCAGAGTCAGGGCAGGGTGTGTATCCATGACAGTGTTATCCTTGAATGTTAATGAGTGAAGGCATCAAGTCCATAAGGTATTCAAATCGGAGTTAGGAGGCAGCATTCCCTGCAAAGTTTGGGTTTATCCTATCGTCTTTGTTTTCTTGAAGCCACCCCAAATTTCAGTGTTAGAGTAAATATTGCAGTCCGTTCTGAGCAGACCAGCACTTCCAAAGTGTTGTTGCAATACCCCAGCTGCATACCAGCGTTCTTTCATCCCCTTTTCACGGGCTGAACTTGCAAAAGGGTAAATAACTCGCGGTATCAATTCTGACTGACTTGACTTTGAAAAAGGCGCGATCTCCTTAAACAACCGATCGGTTGTTAGGCGCTTAACTGGATCGCTAAATGATCCCACGCGCTGGTCTGCTATTGCTGGCAACGGTTATAAACACCCCCGTTCATCATATTAATGAGTTATAGCCAATAGAAAAGGACGAAATCTATAACTTTTCCACAAACTTAGTTAAATGTCAAGGTTTTTAAAGGCCTAGTTAGCAAGTATATTAGATGAGATATGTCAGCTTCCCAATTTACGACTCTGACTTGTCTCTTGTGATTCCTTATAGCCTCTAGCCATTCTCCTCTTACCTGAGGCATTCTCTGGCAAAAACCTGATGCTTCCAGTCATTCTGCATTCTTGTGTTCCTTCAAAAATAATTGGACAGGCACTTCTCCATAAACAATCATCATTAGTCACACAAGGTACACAGGTAGGAATACTATACAAATAAGTTTCAATGGAATGTCTCGAGCCAAATAATAATAATAATACGGCCAGCATGCTAAAACCCGTGATTGACAGGGAGTTAATGCACTTAACACTTTTCCAGCAGGCTGTTCAAATGAGTTCCTTGATGCTCAAAAAGTCCTGCTCCCAGAAAACTGACACCGACATTGACCAGTGAGTTTGTTGCTGTTCAGTAACCCGCTCCATTTCCAGACTGTATGATTAAAGTCATTATGGGAACTGTCAGGAGGAGGGAAAGAAATGGAAACTGTCATGAGGAGCAACTGTTGGGAAAGTTTGGATTTATATTTTTTTTATAATGCTAAACTCTTTTAAAATATTGTCTGTGTTTTTAACATCACAACATCTGGCCGTTCAGGAAGGGTCCTCATAATGAAAGTCACCCTTTGAAGTTACACCATGAATGGTACAGACGTCCCTCTCTGTTCAGTAGAAAGAAAATCAGTCATAAATTCCCTTTTACGTGGAAGAAGAGTGAATGAGCTTACAGAAAAGAATCCCTATTTTAAAGCGTTGCCATCATATTTCAACCTAGATTAAACAAACAACACTAGAGGATGGGGGGGGAAGAAAAACCATGAATTCACAGTTGCAATGATTTTTCTAACAGATAAAGCCTGTCGACTATGTCCAACATCAATCCTACAGAGCCTATGAGCTTCAGCATCAATCCTACAGAGCTTCATGTGAATTAGAAAGAGAACAGCGTCCTGATTTCAGCTTGAAACTTTTCTAAATTTGTTGTAGTATTTCATGTAATTACACAGGAAAAATTTCACATAATAGTTTGTGCTTGCAAGTGCCTGCTGAGCTCTGTTTTAACCGACCCACCGTAAATTGTTGCTAGTTAAGCAGAGATCACAAGACGTAGGTCTACTTGAGCAATACATGACAATTATTTATAGTATTTGTCTTGTATTTGAGTAGTTTGGTAGGTTTTACCATTTTTTTTTAACAAATCCACAAATAGTTGATTCTTATGCTGTTTAAAGATTTAGGGCTTTTCCTATCGACATAAAGATCAGACCCTTTCCTTACTTAGCATTTAAAGTCTTTTCCGAGATCAAGAGGGTGTTTAAGAACACGGTGTGTTTACCTAACACGCTCCTACCGACACCATCATTTCCTCATGTTTATTTTTCTTTCCTCACCTGCTATCGCTAGGTTTTGACATTAAGAATATTGTGTTTGATATTTTCAGCATTCAAAAGCACTTTTTGCTTTGGTTCCATTTTACTCCCAGTCAGAAAGATCAGAAAAAGCTCAAGTCACACAGTGAGAAACTTTATCCACTGAATGAGACATTATCCATTCCACCAGACTACAAATCAAAGAGTATCTCTTAGGCTGCTTAAAAATTCATTTTAAAATCTGATCCTGATTGTACTTTTATGGTAATTTCATACCATCAATCATCCTTTTACCTTTAGTCTCTAGGTCCACTGCTTTCCCCATAGATCTCATTCACTCTGCCTCATTATAATTCTTTAGGTGAGAAAACAGGGTAAGAAAGAAACCTTAACAGAAAATGAGAGAAAGATGCAAATTTCTGGAGAAGAGTCAGGTTCACTAAGAAGCATAGTTAATGATACGTTCTGATCTATGTTTTTTAAGAAAAGGGAAAAAGATGGAGGGGCCAGAATAGAGTGAAAAAAACATTGCCTATGCAAATAACGTGTTTGCAATCCATACTCGAACTCAGCGATATCATTTATACAACTAAGCTGTGGAAATATCATCTTAGATGGAGGTCTTTTGAAAATAAAGAATAAAAGAAGGATTTTTGGAGCTCTAGATAACTTTTCCTAATTAAGTGCTGGACTTCCTATCGATTCTGCATTTTCTCTTGCACCGAAGGCTGACCCATCTTGGCTAATAGCAGTGCTATGTAAATTGTCATGGTTTACGTAAATTGTGCTAATTAGAAACCAGACCTCACTGTACAGTGCTAGAAACAGCCAGATCCCTTCCTGACGCCTCAACTTACACTACCTCGTTCTGTAAGATAGACAACCTTGCTTATTTCTTCAGCTGTGCTGATGCCTTCACCCAGAAACAACAGATCGCAGGGAGGGAAAGCCACCATCAAGTGTTCTGTCAGCTACTTCTCGGTGGCAGCTACAATTCTTGGAAGCAGTTTACATGTGGTACCTCCTACGTGAATCATACTTGCCCAGAATCAGTATTACAGTTTGGCTCTTCTCATTTGAATCCTGGCCATAACATCACGAGAAGCCTTTTTTTACAGCATTGAGAGACACGACGAATGATACAAGTAATGAACCCACTGCTCGAGACGCCTAGACTGGAAGAAAAACTCTTGTTAATCACAAGGGAGACGCCTAGACTGGAAGAAAAACTGTTGTTAAACACAAGGGAAAAGAATTTCTCCAGTCTGGAGGGCCCGTCCACATTACAGTCCCTTTAACGAGTATCTCTAACAAAAGGTAGCTATAAACCACAGAATACTGGTAAGAGAACAACCGCTCCAAAATGGTTTGTTACCAGCAGTTAGTGACCAGTTTCTTAGTTAATGGCCCGAGGGGAAAGGCTTTAAAAAAGCTGTATTCACTGTTTCCTCCCAGGCAATTTAACTGGCTGCATTAAAGTCTATTTTCATTCAGCTTCCTGACATTTGTACTCTGATAAAATTCCAGTCGGGGAAGGGTGGAGTATGTCATCGCCGTAGTTTCTAACAGAAACATTAAAGTTATCGGCTGTCTTACTCCTCGGAATGGCGTTTGGATTTGGTACTGACTGTAATACATTTTAAGATCTTGAAATAACACGCTAAATTAAATGTTATTAGCAACTCTATCTAAAGAAAGATCAGTCTTCAGCTGTACGGGAAGATGCGATGCCCTTGAAACAAGCAGCGAATGCAGGAAAAAAATGCTGTGTGCTTTCGTGCAACATCAAAATGCTAATTTGGAACGCTCATTTATTTTCCTAAACCAAGTAAAAATGGTGGCTTATTTGGAAGAGTATCACATTCTAACGTGATACATGGTAGTATTAAAAAGTTAATAAAACATGAGTACAGGAAGGCACACGGAACAATTAATATACAGTTTTCATTTGTATGTTACTGATTTAATGCACTGTTTCATAAAGTGCTTCCAACTCTGGCACTGATGTACAGGCGTACACAGGCGAGATTTTTTTAAATAGGCATGCTTTATCCGTACTTTATAAAAACGTTTCCAGCGGATGAAAACATTGCACAGCACAGTCGTTTATTTATAGGTAAAACGAGAGCGTTCCTTCCCTGGTTTAGACGTGCGGCAAGCCAAGAGTCAGTCGAGCTCACAGACAGCACTGTGCTGATTCCTCTGCTTGCCTCCACAGCTCACTGGGTTTAAATGGCGTGTCTTCGTTCTTTGGATCCCGTGGGCAAAGAGACTCATTAACCAGAAACTTCTTCCCAAGTATGGCAATGAAGTCAAAGGGATGATTGGCATTACACAGGATGCTCTGTAACGTACACACAGGAATACAGGCTCTCGTTAAGCATGGAATATTCAAAAAACCCCAAACAAAATACTTCTTTGCTTGTGCTATCTAGGATGAAGGAGTGCTAAAGAACCACATGCAATACACAGCGAAGAGGGGGTGAATGCAGAGAACTTAGCGCTTCTGGAGCCCTGGCAGTAACAGAAGGCTCTGGGGAACTCAGGGTTCTGGGAACCCCAGGGTTCTGGGGAACTCAGCTCTATAGATTTGTTGCAAGGCTCTTGCTGCCACAACCCTCCCTGAGTGACAGCATTTGTTGGGACAAATGATTCCATTTGTGCATGGCCTGGCAACAGAGCTGTCTCAGTAGCATCTGATTTGGATATTTTGATATTATTTGTATTCAACACAGAACAATTTGTGTTCATTTTTAATAGAAAGACACCTGAAAGCTGGGGCATTTCTCCTTCGGCTGTAGAAATCTTAATCATTGTGAAATCTCCATTCTGCTCTGGCTTTGGATGCAGCAGTGGGTTTTTTTCCACACTAAGCTGACAATTTCTGTCAGACTCACCACAAAAAACACATCTGCTGTCCCTCCCTATGATAACCTGAACAGAAAGAACTGGACTGGCAATAGCGACTTGATTTCTAGACAATTTTCTTGCGCTGATGACAGGGAAACAGCTGACGACTGAGGTGGGAATTTGAAGAGGTTGCAGCTGGTGGATGTTGTGTTTAGCTGTGTTTTGGCAATTTCCAGAGGCACACAAACTGTCAGGTGCAAACCCAAACATTTTTAATGTTACTTAAAAGTAATTTGCCAGAAGGATCACTGTATTGACTACCAGGTGTTTAGCAGCAAGCTGTTTGCTCAGGAAGACTGGCAGACAGGTGCCCTGCTGGTGCCAGAGCTGCGGTTCTTTGCTTAGTTGGTTTGTTCCTTACATTCTCCAAAGAGCTCTCAGCTTCTTTCACTTCCCAATGTTTTATTTAAATCTCAGTGAGATGATGATGGAGCGTTGGAAAAGACCTCCTATCTCACGGCTGATGCTCCTTTCAAACCTCCAGGCTCAAAGAGAATCGCATAGCATTACGTGCCCGATTGATTGCACAGACTGTTCTGTCCAAGTTTGGGCTGCACAGTGCCCAAGTGGTCAGTAATGAAGTGATCTTTAACCAGGATTCCTGCACTATTAGCAATGATGTGGGAAATACAGCTCTGCCATTAAAAAAACAACAAAACAAGCCACCAAACTAAACCAAGCCTAGAAACACAAGACAGCTTGGTTTTGTTTAAAATCTTTTTCTATTTTACTTCCTATGCTAATACATTTGTGACAAACATTATTTTCCCAGGTGACACTTGTACGGTAGGGCTATAGGAAATGTCAGCCGGAGAAAAAAAACCCTGCATTAATGTGCATTCTGAAACCCTTCTCATTATTTCTCATGCCAACTAGGAGCTTGCTAAATAACAAAACAGAATGCAGATAATCAAATAATGCAATTAAGTTTGTATAAATTTGGGGGGAGGGGGGCTCCAGAAACAGCAGGAAAACACCCCACACACATTATTTGGGTATAGATGATTTCCTTTAGGAAGATAGATTAGGGATGTTATGTGCTCTATATGTTTGTATCTCTCACATCATGTGAAAAAATAAATGAAGATGATACCTTGGTGTGTAACAATGGACAGTGATGAGCACGATGCAATCTGTCAGGGGTCACCTTTGGGATCATTTCCAAATGAATTTCTGTAGGGCAAAAAAAGGGAAAGTTCAGAAAATATCCTCATAGTGATGATTTTTTTAAAATAAGGAAGGGACTTCTTCATCTTTTTAGATTACATCTGATGTTTGCAAGCAATTCTCCTTTCCTAAGTTTTCATTGTGAGAAAATTCCTTGACGGCTGTCTTCACACTCGTAATGATTACACAAGCCCATCTATTCTTCTTCTAGCCAACTCTTTCCAGTTCATGTAAACCTTTCTCTTACAGAAACTGTTCTCTACCCTCGTTTCTCTAGATGATTGTGCACTGATCCAAGGATGGACTTGTTCTCTGCCCTCATTTGTCTAGATGATTATGCATAGATCCAAGGTGTCCAGCATAGAGCAACAAAGATGATGAAGGAAGGAGAGCAGCTCCCTCATGAGGAAAGGCTGAGGGAGCTTTGTCTCTTGAGCTGGGAGAAGAGGAGGCTGAGGGGGGACCTCACTCCTGTCTAAAAAATGTTTCGGCAAGATTGAGCTAAACTCCTGAGTGATTTCAATTATCAGAATTACGGCTATGTAAATCCTGGAGAAAGAATTTGCAGTGACAGCTTTGGAGGCATGAAGTCCATGGCGTCATGGTGCAGGAACACAATTTCCACTTGGAACAGGGTTCTGACTGGAATCTCATTTGAGATCCTGGCCTAGAAGGGATTTATCAGTGTCACATTAGTTGCACTTTTCTAAGTCACCTTCAGCTCAGCTAATCCCATCTCTGGCAGGAAGAAACAGGCTACCTCTGCATTTGCTAGCTTGTCAGATTTCCTCTGATGCTCTGGCAGCTAATACTCTGCTAAGACATGAGATATGCAGGGCTTGCTTTGACTTTATCCCTGGCAAAACAGGTTTGAAGAACTGGGCTGAGCTGACACTGCTTTGCAGCTACAAAACTGGCGGCTGGGTTTGAGTGTTTGCTGGAATGTTCTTTATCAGTGTCATCATTTTAAATGGTCTGCTTCCTTCCTCTACCAGATGTAACTGTTTGTATTCTATAGCAAATAACCTGTTTGAAATACACGGTGGTATTACTTATAAAAATACTTATCACACCAAAATCTCACATGGTGGTGGGGGGGTTAACAGAAATCCTCTCTTCTCCTTTAAGTCTGTCTGTATTTCTGGAATGTCCTTTTCAGATAGCCTCTTCTTCCAAGTCCCTCCGTCATACAGCTAGTTATACAGTTCTTACAATGCTGTACAGAAGAGGTCAGCAACCCTACTTTGTGGCCTCCTGTTTACCCAGGACTGGCTGTCTCCTCTCCCCTCTGTTGAATGCAGCAGCGGTAGTCTCTCCTTTGTCTGAAGCGGCTTAGCACTCTTCTCCATTTCTGCTTCTTTCCTCCAGTTCTGTTTAGAAAAGGATGAAGTGTAAACATTGGCAGCAGCTTCTCACACACCACCATTTCCCTGGCACCCACATCTATAAATCAAAGCCACCAGGGTTAACAATTATTGCAGCTGAGGTGATATGCTGAAAGATACTTTATGTTCCACTCCCTTCAGAGACATTCCAGATGAAATCGTTGCTCTGTTTGAATGCTGTCTGACTAAAGAACTTTATCACCCTTGGAATAAGTACAGCGATGGGAAGGTGCTCTTCACCAGGGTATTCCTACTACCTAACTCAAACCTATCCTACTGAAAGAAGCTGAGCACGAAGAGGCTTTTCACATTTACATCTGCCCTGGAAGACTCACTTTTCCTCAAAACAGCCAAGCACTGTACTTATCAACGATACCACCCTACTGCTGGGATCAGTGCAATAACTTAACAAGACTTTAAAACTTCTGCAATAGCCCGTTGCATTTACCTGCCTGCTCAGTCTATTTTTCAGTCAGTATGTGGCGTGACAGTGTTTCTCCTCTACTTTCTCTACAGAGCTTTATTCCACACATTTTTAATAGCGTACCTTCCTCCACCGACATTAGTTATGCCTTCTTTTCATCTCTTTCTAACTACTATCTTTAAATCTTTAATTCTCCTCCACACTTCCTGATCTTTCTTCACTAGTGGTTTGTATTTCTCCAAATTGTATTTTTCATGATAGAAGTTTATTCTTCCTTTCCTCCTATATCAATCTTTGTTCCAGTATCAATCCTCAGTTTATCTTTCTCTGAAAAGGCACTGTCATTTTCATAGATTCACAGAATGTGTTGGGTTGGAAGGGACCTCCAAAGGTCATCTAGGCCAATCCCCCTACAACAAGCAGGGCCATCTCTAACTAGAACAGATAGCTCAGAGCCCCAGCCAGCCTGACCTTGAAGGTCTCCAGGGATGGGGCCTCCACCACCTCACGAGCAGCCTGTTCCAGGGATCCAGCACCCTCAGATTAATGAACTTTAAGGTTTTTAGTAACTAATAATAGTTAAAGTTTTTAATAACTGGTAATAATTAAGGTTTTTAATAACTGGTAATAATTAAGGTTTTTAAATCAATCAAATTCTAGTCAAAAGAACCATAGAATTCATACGGAAGGTGAAGATGCCACTCTTTTGCAAGAGAATAATTCCTTTGTGAACCATGAAGGTGATTAAAATCTGAGAACAATTAAATAAATATAAGCTATGCCACAAAGCTTGGGAATGCTGAGTAGGGGTTACTCACTAGAGCTTCAAAGATAGTGGAAACAGTTTGGTTCTAGCTGTCCTGCTGAAAATGCCAAGACTGCTATCTCGTATGTTAATATAATCAAGGCTATGACTGCAATCTCTTTGACCTCAGGTGCCAAGAAAATACTACAGGAGAAAGCAGCTGTCAATTGTTTCTCAATCACCTGAAGAAAACAAGTGTTGTTAATCCCAGCTAATGACAGGAGTGTAGAAAATAAAGAGCCCTTTACTCTAAAAAGATCTTCAGTAGCTGGAAGCAGAGAATGTAGGAAATTTACTGCGGGCTGCAATAATTGCTGTCTGCCCTGGGAAATGGCATCAAGGCCAGAGCAGTCCTGGCTCCATGCAAGCACATCCTCTAATTATTGAAAAACCTGTGTAGCGTCTCAATGTTAATCAGTCTCTCAGAGACTTCAGCTTTATTTAGTTAGTGCAGATTTATGGCATTTTTCTTGTCTTGTTATTAAAACTGATATTTCACAAGGAAGAAACTATCTCCAGACTAATGTTAAAATGCAGAGTTTCAGTCATCAATGAGAACTGCAGGAGAATCCCAAGACTTCCACAGACAACCTGACCAAGAAGCCTAAGAAACGAAACATCAAAGACATGAGGAAAAATGGGGGAAAAAAGGAGACTTTCAAATATGAACCAAAGATGCAAGAGTTGCCCCATAGATTCAAAAGGTTACAGCGTAATTAATTAAGTGCTTGTTAACATTGGAGAAATAAACAGTGCCCGTACTAATGCCCCATGAATAATGCATGCACAGCTAGCAAACAAGTCAAACAAACGGAGGGTTTGGCATGGCCACAGCACTGGAGGTATCAGCATCCTCCTGTCAACAATGCCCTTTGAAAGCAAACCAGCACAGGACTTTACAATTCATGTAAACAACGACACAGCTTGCTTCCTTTTACTAGTGCTGCAGTAAGAGCAGCGCTACTTCACCTCTGATTTCTCATTATCCCCCCCGGGATAATTTTAAATTGTATTTTGATCCATAACACTCAGGCAGTTTGGAAGTGTTACACCCAATGGTCTTTGCCAACAATATGTTTGAAACCGGGAACGTTTCCATTTTTCTACCAACAGTGCCTAACATTTCTGGCAAACAAAGTGGGAAAAGCTGTGGTTTTTTTCTCTTAACCTTACATTTTTTACACCAACCCCTGCTTTCCACAAATACCTGCTACTTCAAAACCAGTAGAAGCCTGGGAAAGTTCACAGAAAGAAAACCATGAACACTGCAAACTGCTGTGTCACTGACAGGACTTGAGAAGGGCTGGGAGGTGGGGAAAGGAAGGTGGATGTGTTAGGCACTCATTTTGAAAATTAAGAAAGAACAGATCTAATTCGTGTAGAGGTTTTCAGGCTCTTCTCAAGGGCATCTGGGGATAGGACAAGGGGCACTGGGTGCCAGCTGGAACAGAGGAGGTTCCCTCTCAATCTCAGCAGGACCTTCTTCCCAAGGAGGGTCCTGGAGCACTGGACCAGGCTGCCCAGGGGGGTTGTGGAGTCTCCTTCTCTGCAGACGTTCCAGCCCCGCCTGGCTGTGTTCCTGTGCCACTTGGTCTAGGGGGGTCCTGCTGTGGCAGGAGGATTGGACAAGATGATCTTTCAAGGCTCCTTCTTATCCCTGATGATTCTATGATAAGTGACATTGTACCATAGAACAAACAGAGGTGTTATACTTTTGTGTAACAGCAGATGGGTGCTGGCGTTGCAGTGTATCATCCAGCAGGAGACAACATTGGAACTCATTATGGATGTTGACTTCTAATCTTTCTTGCAGTAGACCCAAACTGTAACTTGAATACTACCATAGCCCATTTCCCAGCTGAGCAATGTTACCAGACTACAATGTCAGTTCAACTTGTTTTGGACAGAGTTACTACGGACTTAGCTGAAACTGTTGAAATAACATTGTGCCAACAAACAGTCATTAATCACCCTTTCAGAACATACGCCTGGCAATATTCCTGACAAAGCTAGAGACTGATGTTATGACATAAATGTAATTAGTTGTTGTAAAGGTTTTGAATTCACAGCCAGCCTCCAAGGAAAGGAGTCCTTTAGCATCATACTTTCTTCTTCTGGGGTTGAAAGAGACGAAATTCAGAAAGCCTCTATGTTTATAGAAAAGCAATGGCCAAGCTAGAGCAAGGGAGACAGTTCCCTGCACCTGAGGAAACCAGTGTAAAAATGCCACGTGTATGCAAGCTAGAGTTACAGTTGGGTGACATTTCTCCACCGAGCAATAAGCATCTGTTTTCAATAAACAGCATGCTCTTTCATATCCTATTTCACAAGACACTGTCTGATACAAACTTCTGTTTCAGATTTAGAAAAGAATGTCCCTCAACAGTGTTGGCCATGTGGCCACCACAAGACAAAAGCGTTTACGTCAAAGCCTACTGCAACAGCACATAGATCCAAATCCGGTTAGTATCAGAGAAAGGGTTTTTTCCTCAGGATTTATTGTCCTAAACCATCTTTGCCAGCCACTGTCTTCAATTTCAGTCTCCAATACCATGTGAGTTTGACTAGTTATGGAAGCGTAACAAGTGTAAGGGCAGGCTGGACCAGTATTACCTTCAGTTACGATTCCACATCCCTGCAGACTGAGGGACAATAAATGTCACCTGCATCTTCCAACACTTTGTTTTGGGGCCAATGCTTAAAGAATAAGTTAAGCTGCTCTTTCAGGGGTATAGAGACAGCGGCTTCTGCCAGAGAAATCCTGCTTCCCTGTTGTGGACATCTTGCAAGGATTTAAAACTTCCTTCTCTTGGTTCTCTTTGAATGGTAGTGAAGAAAACCAGGCAGATGTTACTGATTCCAGTAACGTACCATGCCAACAGGAGCTCTGTGCCTCAGCAGTACTTCACTGAATTCTCTGGCTTCATCAGTTATTATTTTTGCATTATCTGGCAATTTACATACAGTTACTGTAGGTTCTTCAGCCTGTTAGATATTCTCTCTGCTCCCCAGAGTTTTGTATCTTGTTTTATACTTCTTTTGTTTTTATCAGTTGTCACCTATTGTGCCTCAGTATTTTACTCTTGGGTGCTTCAATTATATATGAATGTGATCTGCTTCACAGCAGCTAGTTTCCATTTGCCATCTAAATATCTTTGTACATAAATAGAGTAACCTACATTTAACTTCACAGACGGTTGTGCAAACCTACTCTATTTCAGCTTTTGGGTTTGCGTTTGTTTTTTTCCCTGCTTGCTTTTATTTGCTAATTGATTTTTTGTCTTTTTACTCTTCGCTTTGCAAGTTGAAAATAAAATGTGGTAGGGAAGGAGTCACAGAGCCTACCCCTAAATCTGAAGGGAAAGAGGGAAAGGGTAGGCTGGGATACTAGAGGGACCATCTGATCCTGTGCTCCCTTCCAACCCTGACTGATTGTGTAACTTCTTCCAAGTGAGGGTGACTGTGCACTGGAGGGGGCTGCCCGGGGAGGGGGTCTCCTTTGGAGATGTTTGTAACCCGCCTGGACTTGGTCTGGGTGATCCTGCTGTGGCAGGGGGATTGGACTGGATGCTCTTTCCAGGTCCCTTCTGATCCCTGATGATTCTATGATTGAAGGGGTTCTGTCATACTGACTCCCTCAGTAGAGTTCCTGTACTTAAGTTTGCCACTTCATTTTTAAATGTCTAGCAATTACTTTTTAAAATGTCTATTACAAGAAAGAGCTCCTTGTCTGATTTTAATGTCTTAGTAGCAGCAGAAACTCTGTGAAAAACTTTGGTAGCACCCCACAAGACTCATTTTCAGAAGTGCTTTCATCCCACAGTTAAGTAGAAGCTGTTTTCCCAGCACTCCTGAATCACAGGATCACAGAATTATTGAGGCTGGAAACAATCTCTGAGATTATCAAGTCCAGCCTATGAAAGACGTCGTTAAAAGTCAAACTACCACAAGGTCCTAGCCACATGGAGAGGTGGGCTGAGCTGACCTCTATTTCTATCTTGTGGATATCCATAGATGAGAGACTCTCCTTCCTGCAAGCCTTCCCAAAAGCTGGCTGCCCAAGAAGAATAAACATGTATTCATGAGGGAAAACCCCTCAAACCCCTCAGTATTAGACGAACAGCAAACAGGTGCATAGGGACAAAATCACTTCAAGCAGGATCCTTCACTATACAGCAGTATGACAGTGTATTTGTTTTCATTTCTCTTTTCCCGAATCTCAAGAGCACCTAACATAGTTTTTAGACTCTTTGGTAATAATTTTACAAGTAAATAATATGGGAGGACTCTTTAATCCATTGGCAATCCATGATTTGAGTGGCAGGCTCGCTAATCAGGAAAGTGGCATGAACAAGTGGTGTGGAAATACAAATCAAAATGCATCAAGAAATAAATGTCTGAAAAAAACCAGCAATGCACCAGGGGATTTTCTGACTTCAACTCTGTGCGAGTACAGATTGAGCTTAAGATGTGCGGTTATTGGTTAAACAATTTTTAATGAAATATAAAGACCTATGTGCTCTTAAATGGATAATTTATGTGCAATGTTATTGTCTCTCAAGGTTTAATTAAATGTTTGCCTTGTGGCTAATCAGCTACAATTAATAAATGAAGCCTATATTCGTATCACTGATAGGGAATGTTAAAATGGCCTCCATTAGAATTTCAGTATCACTTTTGTGGCTGGATGATTACAACAATCTAATGTATCAGAAACTTCCACAGAATAATTTAGTAAGGATGCTAAAACGGAAAAAGATTAATACAATGCAAAGCAAAAAACTCAACATGAGCCGGTGAGAGAAGTGTGACCAGTAGGGTGAGGCAGGGGACTCTCCCCCTCTGTTCTGCTCTCCTGAGACCCCATCTGCAGCCCTGCATCCAGTTCTGGAGCCCTCAACACAGGAAGGAGATTGAGCTGTTGGAAAATGTCCAGAGGAGAGGATGAATGGAGGGCTGGAGCACCTCTCCTATGAGGACAGGCTAAGAGCTGTTCAGCCTGGAGAAGAGGAGACTCCCAGATGATCTTAGAGCAGCCTTCCAGTACCTGAAGGGGGCTACAGGAAAGCTGGAGAGAGGCTGTTTCCAAGGGTTTGGAGTGGTAGGAGCAGGGGGAATGGTTTCCAGCTGGAAGAGGGGAGGTTTAGACTGGAAATCAGAAGGAAGTTCTTGACAATGAGGGTGCTTGAGGCACCTGGTCTAGTGGAGGGTGTCCCTGCTCACAGCAAGGGGATTGGAATTAGATGATCTTTAAGGTCCCTCCCAACCTGAACCACTCTATGAACCTATGAATCCATGAATGCAATGTAGTTTTAAGTTCATTTAGTAGGTAAGTGCCCAGAAGTACTTCATGTGGAAGTGTACACCTACAAAGTGATTTTCATCTGCAAAGTTTCCAAAGGTCAGTTTAAACATCTACTATACCTAGAAAGAGCAACGCTTCTTAGCCTTATGGATACAGAAGAGCTGACACACTGGAGCCAAACCATCCCTTAACTGTCAGAAACCCAAAGAATTTAAACTGTCTCTGGCATGACAGAGCCAATGTTGTCTTAGGACTGTGTAACAACACCACATTCTTTTCCTAAACACAGCCTTTCCATGCCTTCATCACTTTTGCTACTTCAAGTTGTAAGCCTGGAGAGGTAAGCAGTTAAAATGTAAGTGAGCCTCCCACCTGACTATCTGCTTATATAAATCACAGATCACCAGAGAACAGGCCAAAGGCAATGCTGGCTGTCACTGCCAGTGTTCTGGAAGTCAGAAAGAAAGAGAATTTCAGATCTCCTGATGGCAAAAAAACATCTGTTCTACATAGTTAACATTTTGGTTTTATTATTTTTTATTACTGTTCTTAGGCAGGACATGAGAAAAAGTTGTAATCTGGGTGTGATGGATCCCTGGAACAGGTTGCCTAGAGAGGGAGGCTCCAGCCCCAAAGACATTCAAGGTCAGGCTGGATGGGGCTCTGGGCAGTCTGTTCTAGTTGGAGATGTCCCTGCTTGTTGTAGGATGGTTGGACCAGATGACCTTTGGAGGTCTTTTCCAACTCTAATACATTCTATGATTCTATGATTTCCTCCACACAAAAGTCTGGGGGCTAACTTCATCATTAAATATTAAATAATAACTAGTAATAATAATAATAAATATAAAGGAAACAGTATCTAGGTACTTGTCCATATCAGTGTTTAATATGTGAGGCAATCAACGGGAGTGACCAGAACTAGAAAACAATATTGGAAGAACAGTTTAATAGCAATTAAGAATAAACAGTTTTCAGTGCACAACTATAAAGTTTCAACTTAACTGGGGAAAAAATAATCCTTCAGCAAGACAAAATAGAAGCTCCTTTTGACAGCAGTTTTTCTGATTACCTCAAATGATTTTTTGTCACTAATTTATGCGTTGTCTCTCTAACACTGTATAGAAACTGCACAGGTTAAATCTCTAGTCATCACTTAAGCTATTAATTTGATTGTGCCTCCTATGATTTAGTTAGATCCTTATTCTGCCACACAGAGAAGCAGGAAATTCACTCAGAGAAATCTGAAAGGCTATAAATACTACTGTCTTCTCTAAGTATAAAGAAAGGCATCATTAATATCAGTAGAGTAAGGATTTGTCTCAGGAAATTAAAGCTTATTTACGAATAACTTATTTCTCTTGGGGTTCTAAAGACATCTTTATGTGTAAGTCACTGTTCCTTTACATACAGTTGCATTCATTACAGAATGAAGACTACAAAAATTAATGAATTACAGCTATTTGGCTCAGAGCTCCATGAAACAAAGCTTATCCCACTGACTGTTAGAATAAACCTGCTGAATACACAAAATCCTATAAAGTTTCCTAAATGTGATTTTATAAACGTGATGACAGTGGCTGTCTCTATCAGTTTGAATATCAGCTCTGGTATCTGTACCAGTATCAGTTCTACACATAAAACATCTCTTTTAAAAATTGTTCTACAGGATAAACAGTCTTAAACCTAATTCTGATTATTATTTTCTATTCAATCATGAAGGAGACCTTCAAACCCACTTGCCTGAGGCACTGAAAAGCTCTAGGTCTTTGACGCTCTTGAAAGAAAGATAACAATCACTCTTCAGGGGAAAGAGATCTTACTATACCTACCCCGTGGGGTTCTTTTATCCTTTATCGAACTGCACCTTTGTGGGCCTTTAATTTCTTAATGGGTTGTTTATCCTTTCCCCGATAATTCATGTTATGATGATAAGCTAGTTGTCACACAGATATTGTTATGGTGATGAAAAAGTTTTCCTGATGAGCTAAGTCAGTGGCGTAGTTTGATTAACTTCTTACATAAATCTTTCTCGACAGCTTTCAAACAAAGGCAAAAGGAGGAAGCTGATAACATTCCAAATGTTTCAGGAGGTGAAAATCTATCTGATGCACACCTGAAGTGCAATTCCTCTGACCTGATGATAAATTAATGTTTATATCCTCTTTCTAACAAGGCAAAATTCAAATTCCTAAGTATGCAGAATGATACTTCCCTTGGTATAAAAAACATTATTACCACAGTCACCTTGTGGTTAAAGTTCATGCCAAATCAGTGCCTAGCTCAGTGTGCCATCCAAAGTCTCAAAAGAGTCACAGAATCTTCTCCTTCACCTCCTTTTGACTCTGGCCCTGGGCCTGATGAAGGAGGAAGTTTAGCTATAGAAATGCTGTCAACTTCAGAGATTATTTTTGTTCCATCAGCCTGTCAAGTTGCCAGACCTGCAGCCCACAGCTGCCAGAGCTGGCTTTTGTAGTTTCCATACCTTGCACAGCTCTGTACACTGATTACTGCCTGGCAGCACACTCACTGTTGCTCCCGTCCAGCTGTGGCTTTATACTTTTAAACTTTTTCTACTTTTTTCCCCATATTTTTCTCCATCACTTTCATTCTCACTATGTCTCTCTTCCTTCTTCTAGAGTAGAGAGGTGGGAACAATGCTATTTTGGGGTTTTTTTGCTGCAGTAGACTGATTAGCAAGTAATAGGAAAATGGAAAGCTACCAAAGATGGACAGCTCTTTCAAAAAACCATGATTAAAGTAATAATTAAGGGCTCTTAATGAGGTTTATGTCCAGACTTCAAGTATTCAGTATTCAAGAATAGCCAGATGTGTTCTTGTAAACTCTTGCAATAGGTTCATTTAAGCACAGACAATCTATTAGCAATTCCCTTTCCTTTCAACCATTAAAGCTGCACAAATGTGTTTTCTAAGGGTAGCAGCTTCTCAAAATGATCAATACATTGCACTTTTTGCTGCTTTAGATTACACTTACAGGTAGGAAAACACCTGAACACCAGGTTTGCTCAAAGAAATGAGTTTCTCAGTGTTTGTTAGGTTGATCCCCTATAAATCATCCTCCCTTTGTCATTATCATGCTCTTTACATTTACCTGAAAGGAGGGTGCATACAGGTGGTGGTGGTTGGTCTTTTATCCAACATTATTGATGGTAGGACAAGAGGAGATGGCCTCAAGCTGTGCCAGAGGAGGTTTAGATTGGACATCTGGAAAAGTTTCTTCCCTTACAGAGTGGTCAGGGCCTGGAATAGGCTGCTCAAGGGAAGTGGCAGAGTTGTGGTCCCTGGAGGTGTTCAAAAGAGGTGTGGATGAGGCACTTGGGAACAGGGCTTAGTGGGCATGGCTGGGCTGACAGTTGTACTTGTGGATTTTGCAGGTCTCTTCCAACCTTAATCATTCTTTGATTAAATCATTCACGATTTTGAAATCTTGAGTTCATTTTAACACCGACAGGAGACCTCCTGCATATGATGCTCAGATGCAGGGAGACGGGAGGTGCTGAGTGGTAAGAGTCTCCTTCGTTTATAGATTGCCCACGGGCCCTCCTGATGCTGTCAGTGGCCCTTGGCCGGCTTCAAGACCTCATCCAGCGTTGGAAGCTGCTCCCATGGGAGAGAAGCTTTTCGGGACTCAGCTCAAACACCGGCCAACACCCAGTCGTCTGGTTCCTTCCCGTTAATTCATGGTGTGACCCTCCCTTTGCCGCTCGCCCTGTCCCGCTCGCCTCAGCGCCCGGCCGTTTCCCGCCCAGCGAGCCCGCCCTCAGGCGCCGAAGGCCGGCGGTAGCGGGGCGGTACCGGGCCCTCAGCCCCGCCTGGCGCCGTCGCCATGGTGAGGCCGCAGCGTCCGGTGGAGCTGGGTACCGGGTGGTGGAAGCGCGGCCGGGTGGCGACTGACCCGGCTGGCCGTGACGGGGCCGTCAGGCTCCGGGTGCCTCGGTGGAGGCCTCGTCCTGCAGCCAAGACTGGAGCATGGTGCCCCCGGAAAGCTGAATGAGTGTAGTTATATTTTCTTTCAAAAGAAAAAGACTATTTTTCAATCTAATTTAAAAAAAATAATAATTTTAATTTTTCCCTTCTTTTCCCCCCCTTTTATTTTTTTTTCCTTTTTCTTTTTGTGGTTTGTTTGTTTTTAGAGGCAGGGACGAGTTGTTGAGGGTATGGAGCGTATGGTGGTCAGGCCCACGGGGCTGAAGGATAGTAGAGGTATGTGCCAGCAAGTTAAAACCTTTATTATCATTGTTAATGCTATGGTTAGGCTCAAGGACATTAATCACTGCTCTAAACCTTCTAGCTACTGTTTATTATTGTTATCGTATACTTAACCAATAGTTTGAAACTAGCTTGGTAAGGCCTTGTTGTAGTAGAGCTGCCCTGGCATGGGGTTGAATCGCCATCCCTGGATGTGTTAAATCTGGATCTGGAGCTTAGGAACATGGGTTAGCAGTAGCTTCAGGACAGCTGAGTTAGTGGTTGGACCTGATCTTGAGAGTCTTATCCAACAATCTGTACTCACCTCTGCAAACGATGGTGGGCAGCTGCTGTTTACATAGCCCTAAGGGGTCCTAGATTTAGAACGGAGGAACAGACTCCATGGGGCTGTCTGAATCCCTAGGCTGGCATAGTGGAAAGTGATTGCTTGTCATTTGCTGTGAATCACAGAATAGTTTTGGCTGAAAGGGACCTCAGAGATCATAGTCCTTCTTACATTGAGGACTCCAGAACTGGATCCAGTGCTTCATGTGAGGTCTCACATGAGCAGAGCAGTAGGTGCTGCCTACCCTAGTCTTTTCTGCACTGTTGCTGCAGACAGCTCTCCTCCCATGGTAAATGCAACAGCTGCCATTAAGATGTGGTCTGTTTGCTTGTTCTCACCTACTACTTAAACCTAAGAGGCTTTCAGAAAGCTTTGCATCTTCTCTAGGCTTCAGTATTGATGTTCTAGACTTTAATTACTATTTCTCACTAAACATCTCCCTAAAAAGGTATTTTCTTTTCTACATGACTTCTGGATACAAACCTGGCCTTCTCTATAAGAAGTATGAATTTTTATGGTGAAGAATTACCCATGTGTTTTTATTCTATTGATTTATCTTTCTGTGTAAAGTGCCACTGCCTCTGATTGTAGATTATTTACCCATAATATTTGTTTTCTTCCTTGTAACTAAAGCTGTTATTAGTAGTCAGCACTGAATGAACGACTTAGGGGAAATACCATACCCTGACACCTCTTCAGTCTGTACTTTTCTTTGTTATTCCATCCTAGCTGTTACAACTTAGAACCATATATTTCTACCCAACTGTAGCAAACGATTGCATCCATGAAATGCTTTTTGATCCCAGAAAAGTGAATATATAAAATTTCTGCTGCACTAAATGCTAATCATTCTGTATGAGATTGATTCTGCAGGATAAATTTCCTTTCACTAAATGCAGCAAATAGTTAACTTCTTCCTCTCTCCTATTATATTGTGTTTTCCCATCCCTATTCAAAGTTTGTGCCTTGAGGCCTACCAGCAGGGCATGCAATACCTACATTAAACCAAATTTTAAAGTAAGGGTGCTCCTGCTGCTAACGTCCTCAGATCACAGACGTGCAAAATGAAGGAACTGGCAGCTGAAACTTTAATGGTAGGAAGTGCAGACTGAATACTTGGGGAAAAAACACAGTAGCTCCATGTGAGAAAAAAGTCCTGTTAGCATTTATGTACTTCAAGATGACAAGCTAGGTGACCCCATGGAACCATAGGGCGTTCGGCTGTGTTGTAAGTACAGTATTATTTACGACTTGGGTTTGTTTTTATTCAAAGGATTGTTACTATTACATGTATGTATTATTATGACTGTTAATACAGTGCCTCTTGTTGCATTGCACCCTGTGTGTTCAATCACTTCTTCACTTTATGTATCAATTTAAAATATTATTAACACTTTGGTTCTAGATAGCGTGAGGAAGACAGGGAATCACAGATAAGTAAGGTTCCTGAATCACTTGTCCCTGAGCAAATCAAAACACTCCAGTGAAAGAGACAAACCCATTGAAAGTGAGATTGTGGCCATTCCTACTCTGTACTCTCCTACTGAAGTAAAGATGTGTCCTCAAAATATTTGTGTGGAACGGCATGTTCTGCTCATAGTGAACTGAAAACAAAAGAGAGTTGGCTAAGAAGCAGCACAAGAAGGGTAAGGAAACGACATCACAGTGAAGACATTGTTTTGAGTAACATTTGGCTTTTGTTTGTTTTAGCTGAAATGAAAGTGTTGCCTCAAGTGATCCTGCCAAGCCCAGGGGAGCACCCCAGGTTCATAAAGCAGACTGTTTGCCCCCCATTAGACTTTGCAAGGTAGGTACTTCTTTCTTTTCAGAATATAATTTTAATGTGGATAGATTCAGATCCTCCAGTGACAGTGTTTAAAACAGCAAAAATCAGATGCAGGAGGTTTTCTCTTAGGTAGGTTTCATAATTAAAAGAGAAAAAAATGAAACAGGAAAGGAAAATGTTTGTTTCAAGGGAGATATTTTATCCTAGTGTTTCAACACCCTTTCAAAAGCTGTAGGAAGTTGTTTCCGTTTAGCCTTGATGTGAATTTGCTCATTGAAAATGTACTTAGTTGGGTGAAAAAGCAAGATTATTTTTTTAATTATCTTTTATTCAGGCACAAAATAGCTTCATGGCTCACAAAATGCAATTAAACTGGCTTGCTGTAACATTATGCTGTACTTAGTAAGTGAGACAGTTAGCAACAGTGCCCACTGGGCACTGCCCAGTGACACTTTCAGGCCATCTGCTTGCACGTGCCAAAATGGTTTCCCATTCCACTGTGCTCAGTTCTCTTCTTAGAGTCATAGAATCACTAGGGATCTTGAAAGGGACCTTGAAAGATCATCTAGTCTGATTCCCCTGCCACAGCAGGATCAACTACACCAAGTCACACAGGAACACATCCAGGCGGGCCTTGAACGTCTCCAGAGAAGGAGACTCCACACCTCCACTGGGTAGCTTGTTCCAATGCTCCAGTACCCTCATATGAAGAAGTTCCCTGTGTTAGTTAGCTGCATTCATCCATTTTTGTCTCTCTCAGTGAGTACTGGTCTCTCAATTACAGCTCTGTCCCCCTATGCTCAAATTGCTTCCATTTCAGGAAGATTTGTGGTTATTTTGTTCTTCCTTCTTTTATTTTCTGTTCTTCCCCCAGGCTCCTGAATCCCCTTTAGCCCTAGCATTCCCCTTAGCCTTTGGCAGAAATGTCTGGGACCTCTCAGAGTTTGGCAGCTGCGTGTGATTTCTAAAAGCATTAAGGACCTAGAAACAGAGCAACCTTGGGCTCAGTCTTTCTGAGGAATGTGTAGTGATGTCTTATGATTTTGTGTTGTATTTTATTAATCTTTTATGGCTGGAGACTTTTTCTGCGGCCATCACGTTTTCCAGGAACTAAATTGCTGGAGAACTCTCTGCAGAGTTAGGAGACATGTTTCTCCCCTCTACTTAAAGTTTCATGTTCAAGAAGGTAACTCTAAAACAGTCCTATGGAACTTGTGCCTTTCTGGAGCAAAGAAGTGGGTGATGCTGTAAAGAGCTAGATGATGATGATGATGTAGATGCCTAGTGACTAGCGCATTTTTCTTTGATGGGAAAGTTTTGAAAACTGGAGTCAGAGTTACCAGCATAGGCAGTGGGGATAGAAAGTTGTGTGAGAATCACTTCGATTCTTCATAAGACTTTGTCCTTTTATTAAACAGTTTACTTCTAGAAAAGAAATCTGTAGCTGTTTTTTGCTGTGTAGACTGGCACACATGGGATAGAGCGTTAAAGCTGGGATAGCTGTCCATTGGAGAAAAGTGTATTTGCCTGTAGCGAGTGATTTCAAATTAAATAGGAGCCAATTTACAGGTGAAGTAGGCTTTTTTATAAATGATTTATGAAACACAGTGAGTCATCATGGAAACACCGGAGAAAGCAGGCTAAAACAATTTGGAAAAAGCAAGCTGCTGTGGAAGTGTAGAGATAATGCCTACTTACCAGTGCCATCCTCACCTTGTTTCTCTGTTAAGCAGCAATGTCCATTCCGAGGCACAATCTCAGTTCTTCGCATTAATTACCTCTGGGTTTAATTCTCATTGCATATAACAAGCTGTTTAAAATAAGTATTCTTGGAGTTTATGACATTTTTTGCTGTGTGTTTTTTCCTGGGTATCGTTCGCTTGCCTTTCCTGTGTTATTGCTACACTAACATTCTCGATAGTAACAGCAAGGATGAGATAAGCATTTATTATTTTAAGTAAATTAAGGTCGCTACACCAAGTCTGTAGTTGCCATAGTCTAATACAGGGTGTTGCAGAACTGTTGTAAACAGTAATTGGTTTGCAAATTGTTGCCTTAGCTTTTTTCCTCTCATCTGTGTTTGTCTTTAAGTTAGAGGGTGTTACCCACCTGAAGTCAGGAATTCTACCGTGACTGTAAGGCAGGTGATATTTCATGTTGTGTATAATTCTAGGGACTTCTTCCCTGATTGCTTTTTCTAAAATTATTATTATTAAATGCCTTTGAGGAGATAATGAGAAGGCATCAGGCTTTCATTTGTTCTAGTTTGAGATTACTTTTAACTGCACTGTAGACAAAATTGCAGCAGGCTGATAGCGATGCCTTGGAATTTGCTTGTAGTAATTAACTGTTTCTGTTTGAGGGTTTGGACACCCCCCTCTGCCTCTCTGTCCCTCCATTTTTGATGTTTTCTCCATGTGCTGCATGCAGAAAGCTAAATTCTTTTGCAGTCTTAAAGAACAAAAGTTAGCCAGGGTTAACTGGGGGGCAGGAAGGAGGGAGGAGGAGGTGGTTGCTGTCTACGGAATACTTCTTCACCCAGAGCTGCTCTTTTTCTATCACCCTGTATAAACTTGTGCTATCTTGAAATATGCTTTCAATATGCAACGTTTCTGTACATTTAAAGGATGCAATAACTGCCTCTTCTGTGCTGGAAGTTTTCACTATTGCATTGTTTCAAATGCAGAGGTGTCAAAATATATGTCTAAATCACTTAGCTATTTTGTTTACATTTAAATGAAGTTCATGAAGTGTCTTTGGGATTCTCAGAGCAATAAGGAGCACGATGCTTATGTTAGCTAACATTATAAAAAGGATTTACTCTCATCCCTGTAATGAAAGACAGCAGCGCAATACAGAGAAAGAGGAAAGTAATAGGTTTGTGTGAGGCTCTAATATTGAATTTCTTTTATCTTTGAGTGATTAATCAGACAATCTTTATGCTCTTTTAAACAGTAAAAATAAATTCACATTACTTGTATAAAGATAATACCCTCTACAGTGAGGATATCAGAATCTATTTAAATACACTGTATGACCAGTAAATGCATATTACCTTTCAAAATTCACAGTGTCTCTTGCGTATCAGTGTGGAGATGGATGCAAACAGACGGTGACTCAAGTGAAAGGTGAAATGATGTACAGTTCAAATTTTAAAATTAAATCCATGCATCCTAAGACTTTCTGTTTATTTTAATAATCTTTGGATTACCCTCCTTAGTGAATCAAATTTTGCAGCGTGCTGCTTGAGCTGTCGAAAGCTGAGAGCAACATTGAAAGTACACGTTGCACTAAGGAAAACATTTTGAGGTGGCTTTGGGATGTTTTTGTTGATTTTTATTCTTTTTAATTTTGAAAACATTAAATGCAAAAGAGCTAAAAGTACTGGTAATACCAAAAACTTACTGATTCTTGTTTAGAAAACAGTCTAAATGTGGATAGCTTGAGCAGTTATTACTGATTTAGGTAACACCCATTTTCTTCTCCTTTAGCAAAAATACCTGATAACCAGATCCTTTCAACTCTTTCCGTCAGAAACAAAGATTTGAAATAGCTACAGACCAAAACATTTCTGAAAATCTTTGTATGTGTTTATAGAATGTCTGATATATTATTTTGTCAATATCTCAGTGTTTAGCTCTGCTTGGCAAGGCTGATGCATTATACATGCTGCAGGAGTCTATTTAGCACCTCACAGTGTTTCTTTTAATTTTTTCATTTACATTTAGGATTCATTTGATCAAAGACAAAGATGGCATGGATGATTATTTGGCGAAGAATATCAAAGGCTTGTCAAAACAAGAAGTCGCTGTGTAAGTTGGGGTTTTTGAGGCGTTTTAACATCCATAAGTTTATTGTTTCCTTTGTTTCTAGTCATCGCAATCATTTAAATTTCAAGTTCCCTAGGCCCTACCCTTTTGAGTGGAACTTGGCATTTAAAAATTGAAATTGATATTAAATAATGATGGTTCATTTCTCCTGATCTTAAATATATCAAAGCATTTAACTCCCTGGTTTTACTAATTTGTATATTTACAAAAGCATTGTATCACGTTTGTAACGTTATTGTTAGGATCGTGTCAGTAATTATATTTGAAATTGGGCTTTTTTTTTTTCTTCTTTCTTTTCTTTTCCTGAGCTTCAGTGAAATACTTCCTCTGGGGTAGAAGCTTAGTATACCAACACAGACACTCTTGTAATTTTGAATTATTATTTAGGCGAGCCCAAGTGCTGACTTCTGCGGTGAAGCATTTAATACACCATTAGTTATTTAAAAACCCACTGAATGAAAGAAATTTAGATAACGTTTGATTTCTTTGAGCTGAGGTATTTACATTGAGAAGCTACAAGAGGCTATGACTGACTTACTCTTCTGGAGTCTTTCAACAGATCTGGGGTTCAGCACCATCAAAATTAATGAAAGAATTCTAAAAAATCAGAGTTGCTGGTTGCTTAAGTGAGATGATTTATTTATTTCAACATTTAAATAATAAAAAGGTGCATGTACAAGGGCTCTAGGCACCTTAACAATTAATATTGCAAGATCACCCTTGCAGCATGAAAACATTCTATCGATCAGACAGAAATTTGACCCCAAACATGCTCTTTTTCTCCTTCCTACCCTGAGAACATACCTCCAGATTGACAAATTTGGGTTCATTAGTAAATACATTAGCGGTGTCCTCATGCCAGACCATATTCATATAATACTCACACAACAGATGCACTTTCTTTTCCTGTGATACATGTCCAATTCACTGTGACTTCTACTGTGTTAGGGAGATAAAGCTAACAAGCTTTCTGACTGCCAGTGCAGGCACTACTCAGTTTCCTGCACTGATCCAGGAGAGCAATGTGGTTAAAGCAAATTTATGCCCCACTTGTTCTATTTGAATGAAGACCAGGTTCAAATATGATAGACTAAAGATTAGTTCAAAGATGGCATTGGACAGGAACTTCTCCAAATGCTATCCTAGGGTTTGCAGAGTTTGTTTTGTTCCTTTGTTTCTTCAGGAGAGACTTTGTTTCTTCAGGAGAGACTGGTCTGTGGGACAGAGCAGCCTGGCAGTGACAGGAAAGGCAGTTACGTGAGACAGTGGGAAGTGCCAGTTACTGCTCTGTGACTACACCTGGTTGGTGTGGGGCATTTACCTTTGATCATGCAGTTGTGCTGATCATACTAAATGTCACTACTGATTTAAGTATTCTCTGCTTAGAAACAATGAAACTAAAACTGGTCAGTGACTTAGTCGCATCTGGCATGAGTTGGACCAACCCTTCTTGAGCATATGATGTGGTTCCAGAGTTTCCATCTCCTGATTTAATGGTAATGGGTCTGCTCTGTGAGGGGGAAGAAATATCAGATCTCAGAAACGAGTCCGTTCACTAACTGTCTTCTCAGTTCTGTACCACCTGTGCAGTGCTGGTCATTCTACTACACAAATCATTGCAGACACTGGTCTTCCCAGTGAGCTGCTTCAGACTTCAGCCTCAGCAGATTTTAACAGTCCACACACTGTGCTAGTGATCATACAGAGTTCTCTGTATGATTATACAGAAATTCGCAGCTATTTTAGAAGGTCTTGGGCTTTCACAGTACATTTTACAGCTCTGTTTTAATCTGAGCAACCTTTACCACTACTAAAAAACCTCTTAACCCAGAAAGAAAGCAAACAGCCAAGAAAACCCTCCCATAAAATTTTTCTTATTATATCCAAACCCCGAGTCTGGAGGTTGTGGAAAAGGAAACCAGGAAGGAAATCCACAATGATGTCAGAATTCTGTTCTGCAATACCTACAAAAAGTGAGGTGTTTCCTTACTGTTCTGTGAAATATATTTTACAAGTTTTTAAAGCTTCTTAGAAGATTAGACTGAAATATCATAGGTATTCTGGTTTATTTCTACAGAGACTAAGTACTTATTTTGAAAGGTTACGGTCATGTTCTGTGTATTTAATTATTCTCAGCTTTTTAGCTTTTGATATTAGCTCAGTAGGTGCAAAATTTCTATAGTATGCAATTCACTAACGCTGTTCAAAAAAGCCCTGGTACTTGAGGGAAAAGGAACTAGCAGCTCTGTGGCTTAGAACATGCTGTATAGCTGATTTTATATACTGTTTCTATTCAAGAAGTTGGTTATTGTACTTCTGTATAAAAGGACATTTTTCTTTTGCCACCTAAATCACCTGTATTTTTGGTTAATACGGAGATTAAGTTAACAAGTCAGTCATTATTTTGTCGAGACAAACTCTCGTAGCCACACTCCTCCTTAATATTAAACACCTTTGTTATCGCCTGTCTTTTTTCCTGCATGTTAGGCAGCTAACACATTTGTTATCTCCTGTATGAAGGAATGTGCAAGTAGTATCACATTTATTAACACAAGCAAAATTATTTGAACCTGTTTCTAAAATCCTATCCATTATATTTTTTATAATTGAGGCAATCTAGTATCTAATTCATGGATGAAGGGGGATAAAAGATTGCAGTTGTCTGTCTGTTGAACTCTTTGGCAAAGAGAAAAGTTCCATTAAGCGTGTTTATGTTCTGTGGAAAAATGGCATGTGTTCCATTTCTTTTCTCTGCAATAATATGAGGAATAAAAACCGGTGCTTAAGAAAGAGGGTAGGGTCATTATACTAAAACAGATGATTGCTTTTGTTTCAATGATTTGGAATGTTTTCTTTCCTTTATGGTTTTTCATTTGTAATAAGAAGGGACTGGGTTGTAAGAAGCTGGAAATGGAAAAGAGCAGTAAAGGTTCCCATGAATGCATTTCTTGCTGCAGAAACAAGCTTTACAGCTTATGAGGAGGCGGCTGACTCCACTGGCACTCCAGGGCGCTTTCCCTGATACTTTCTGTCCGTGGTCTTGATTCACCAAATCATTCACGGCTTAAACCCAGCTTGCAGTAAAAATTAAATACTGTCCTTCTGACTGATCTAAGAGTCAAAGTTCACGAGGAACTGTGAAGCAAGGCATTTTCCATTGAGAGACTGATTCCTGGGTTGAATCTTCAAATGAGTTTGGAGCATAGACTGGACCAGAATTTGATATTGTAATTCCTGTTTCCTGATCTTTTTGTCAGGGCCAGAATGATCAAGTAGCAGTTCTCTCCTCTCCATACAGATGAAAATTGTCCAAAGATCACATAACCAAAAAAGAGTTTAAGATTAGAGAGTCTTTGAAATGGTTTTGATGAGAGGAAAAGGTTTTTTCGCAGTAACAAAAAAGAAATTACATGAGTGCTTTTACTTGATGTATTTTTGTGAATCAGATGATGGAGCCCTAGTATCCTCACTCAAGAACCGTTGGCAGTCAGATGACTTTTAAATCATTATGCAGGGATGGTACAGGCTGACTTAGAGATGCAGAAATTTGTTATTTGTGTTTTCTGTCTCAGGTTACAGAAAGCTTACCTTGATAAATTTTCAGACAGGAGGTAAGATCATCTTGCATGCTTTTGATCAAACGGTTTTGAGCTACAGTGGGTTGTTCTGCTTAGATTTTACCAGAACTCTGGTCCACCTCGAGATTATCTGGAAAACAAAAAAGCAAAGGCTTTCATGCTCGGGTGAGCTGTGGCCACGTGGCCTGGCATCCATTTTTTAAATCCATTGTTAGTGCCATCTCATACAAGATTGTTTTTCCACTCTGAATTGAGAAAAATAAGAAAGAAATTAAAGGGATAAAGTTTCTACTTTTTTCAATGTTTGTATCAGCTAGGCAGAGTTAAGGAAAGAAAATATCAAATGAACAAGGAATTCAGCGTTAATGCTCATATTAAGTTTGTGGAGTTTCCTGTATCCTTACTTCTACCAATTGATCTTTGAATATTCAACTCCATCTGTCCTTCAGATCTCACCTGACCGGAGGCCAGGATGATCTGGAGAGGCCACTGAGAGGGAAGAATGAGTTTTGTGAGCTGATGGAGAAGGGAACACTTAGCTTCGAGTGGTTTATTCTTTGGTTTCATCGTAGTCATGACAGACTACTAAATCATAGTATTAGATTTGGCTTCTTCCTGTCTTGTCCTCTGTTTCTAAAAATCATCACAGTTTTGCTAATCAGTAGAGTTGTTTGCATTTCTATCTGTCTTTATTCTTCTGTGTTGATGAACCTGTTCTTTAAGGAAGCTTAACACAAGCAGCTGATTTGGGCTTTGATTCATCTGGACTTGTTAGTAACTGTCACCTTAGCCAAATAAATTAATACAGTGGCTTCGCAGTGAGCTGTAAAATCCCATACTAGTTGTAGTCAACAAATAGACTGGGACTTTTTTTTTCATTGACAGCTTATCGTATTACCACGCTTTCTTTTTCTAAACCTGAAGTCTTTACTGGGGCTCGCCAGGTTGAACATGTGTGGTTCAGGCTTGGGAATTTTCTGTTGGAGGATGTACTTGTTCATTTCTGTCTTGTGGAGGGATGTTCTTGAGGGACAGAGAAGGGGCACCACCAAGAATAAAGGTAAGAAAAAGTGTTATCTTGTTGTTGGGTTAAGGCAAGGAAGGAGGAGGAGCAGCTGCTATTACTGAAAAGCTTGGAAAATGCAGTGTCAGACACAGACAGATAATGCAGAGGTGCAGAGTCTGCTTTCCTTTGTATTTCAGTCCTCCGCTGCACAGCACTTAGTTCTAGCGGTGCACTGATTTGAGCTGCTTATTTCTTCTAACACAATGAAGGCAGCTAAAGAAGGACATAGCAGCACTTGACGAACCTTTTTATTCGCATTACTCTGGTTGAGGATTAGTGGAATGTTATGTCAATTCATTTATATTTAGTGCGGATATTTCTGCACTTTTCAGTGGGAAAAAACTATGGGAAAGGGTAAATCAGAACCAAAGAAATCTATCTTCTCATAGTAAAAGAAATTTTAAATTAAGGCACTCAGTCCCAAACTCCCTGCTGATTGTGGAAAGGGAGATGGCACAAGTCACTTCTTGAGCTAGATGATGAATTTTAGATTTCTTTCACAATATTATTTAAATATTTTTTTTCCTGTCTGAATAATTCCTAACAATCTTGCCTGCCATGACCAGAATTCAATGTTTATTAAACAACTTTCAAAAAGAGATTTTAGCACTTAGAGGCATACCATCTTTTTGGTCAAGTGAATGATCTCTGAGAATTTCAGGCCTGATAAACATACTATTTTGTGCAATTAGGCAGTGATCTAAAGAAAAGAACTGTGCGGGAAAGGAATGGTATGCCTTTCCTAAAGAAACTTCTCTGTGCGTTTGTGTAATGTGAAAGGTTTTTCTTGAAAAGGTTAAAAAAAGTTCTAATCAACTTCTGTACATTATGTAGAACTTCATTTTCTAAACTCTGCAAAAGAAAGTTTCATATTTAATGGGAAATCATGAATTATTCCATTTATTATCTACTTCTTCCTTTCAAAGACATGATCTGGATAAAAGGCGGGGTGAATAATTTCAAAAAAATACAATACATTTTTAATGGGAAGGTGCAAACTACAGATTCTCATGACTATTAGCAAGTATAGAGGAAACAGAATTTTACTTGCAAAAACTCATCAAACTCTTGCAAAGATAAAATACATGACATACTTTAATAAAGAAGAACACAGTGAGATGAAGTTTTTCTTTTTTTAATGTAACTTGTTGTTTTTACAAAGTTTGTTCTCAGTTTCCTAGTGCTTTCATTTCTCAGTAGTTCAACGATATTTAGTACTGAAGAGAATGGCCAAACAATTCACACCTAACTTCTTTTTGACACTTCTGTGTGACAGTCCATAAAGGTGAAACATCTCTACCGTAAAAAAGACCCTGAAATTAAGAAAAAATAGCATAATTTGCCTTGGTACGATTGTGATTTTTCTCATAGCTCTCCTAGTAAATCCTTGTTCAAAGTCTTCTGATTTTCTCTTAATCTCTGTGTGGTCTCTTTGTCCTTAGACTACTGAGTTATTTTTTGGGGGGACAAATTTTTTTGTGAGAAGTAGAAATACAGTGGGAATTATTCATAGAGATGGGATAATAAAGGCAATATTTTGTTAATTCATAGCAGAAGAAAGCTCGTGGCATCAGCTTGAGAAGATCCAGAAACTAAATAATTATGAACCTTGTGGTTTTTTTAAAGATAATTTTGCACATTGTGTAAGAAACTTCCCGAGAAAATTCAATTCATTACTTCTCCAATAATCATGCAAGCTAAACTCTAGATGTTTCTGGCTCTGAGACCATTAGGTCAGCTCTGAAATAAAAGAGGAAAGTTGAGAATTAATTTTGATAAATAATAATTGATAATAGTCCTGATTACTTTTTGTTAATGAATTTTTTTAAAAAGAATAATATTAGGGAGAATGATAGCTGTGCTTTCTTCCTTGAGATAATCACAAATGTGTGTAAAGTTGTGAAAGGAACATTTTTTAAGGATATCCTTAAAAATCCTTCAATCTTTTCTTTGCATTTTTGTTCAGGGACAGAATGTTCCAAGAGTTCATTGCCAAATTAATATTTCCATTGTCAGGGTTAATAATAATTCTTAATTACTACAGTACTGGCATTAATTCTGAAAGACTTGTGTGTCTTCCTGTGATACTTCTTATTGATTACTCACTTTATATACTATGAAAGCAGCAGTGTAGCTTCGAACAAAAGGACAACAGTTCCATATATTTGACAGGTTACACGGTCAGGGATGGCCTCATGATTTAGGCTGAAGTGTGGTTTGACAGCAGCCACAGCCTCTGATGGAAAATGTTACTTACGTGCAGCTTAACTGAAAGGTAGTGTATTTCCATGTGCAGTATAAACTAGTCATGTATTTATTTTCCAATGTACTTTATTTTGATTTTTCAATTGCTAGTTCTGAATACTGAGCTTCAGAAACCTTTTTTCTTTAAAAAAATACATCAGAATTGTCACAAGAGGAACTTTTAAGTAGCTGCTATTCCTTCTTGTGATATGTAAAAGTTTTCGAGCCGTGTAGGGAACACTTTCTAAAATTTCAGGTTTTTGTGGCTTTTGTATGAGGACATTAACTCCAAATTACAAAGAAGAAATAACTAAAAACCTAGACCCTTATCCCAGTAAAATTTAATTCTCTGCCTTAGGAATCAAAAATTCTGATGTGTAATCTAACGGTCTATTACTACCTAATGGCACTTACCATACATTCATTTCTTTCTTTAATGAGATTGCTATAGTCTACAATTACACACATTACCTCTCAGTAAATATTTCATTAAAATGTTTAAACTAGGATTAAACTTTAAACTAGGATTAAACAGGGCTTTTTGCCATTAGCAGCAGCTTGTAGTGAAAAAGCACTGAGTCTCCTGACCAACCCGGTGCTTGACTCACCAAAGTGCTTATATGAAATGTATATATATTTGCACACTCTGATCAGCTACTTGACAACTCAGATATATTTTAAAGTTAGCTCTGTACCTGTTTAGGTGGACTGGAGCCCACGCACATGACAATGTCAATTGAAATAGTGCAAGTTTCATACCACTGGAATCCCAGTCAGAGCTGAATGCGATCTGCAACTGTCCAGCTTCCCTACTCACTAAATATTTGTACAAGAGCTTTTTTAGGTCAGCAATACCCTACAGAAACTGTAACTGTATTTTAGGTGTGGAATACTAAGGGTGTTGCAAAACTGAAGGTTTTTTGGCTGTCCAGCTATAACTAAATAATAATTCTCCTTTCAATCCTTAAGCAGAGCAGCCTGAAGTTACAAACTCTTACAGCATGCCTGGCTCTTCAGTGCTTTGTATTGGATATTTGTTTTCACTTAATGCAGACACTGCTCAAGTTTTAGTAAGGAAATACTGGGGTCTCCCTGTTTATTCTGTAGTTTTTTTGCATATAAACACATGCTTGATTTAATTTCACTTTTCTTCTAGATTTACAGACAGGAAATAGTGATGAAGTAATCTGTTTGTTTAAATAAATCTAAGCAAAATTATCTTGCTTATGTTTGTATAATTTTGTAATCCTTTTCTAAGGCATTTATACCAGTTGTTGACTTGCCAACTACAGAGGGGAAATCCCAAGTGGATGAAACCTATTTGAATACAGTTTTTAAACATAATAATAATTGGTGAGTAATTGTTTTACACTGGAAGTACCTTTAAATATTTTATATACTATCATTTAATCCATGCCATTTTGTGCTTTATAGCATGGGATCTCTGCAGTACAATCGTGTTACATTCAGCAGCTGGCATTAGCCTATCTCACTAACTAAATCCTACAAAATCTTAAGACGAAACTCCATTATTATAAAAAAATGAAAATATTTAGTAGACTCCTGCACTTATTTTGCATCCCTGGTGTCATGAAGAAGTGATTGCACGACAAATAATTCTGTTATGCTGTTCTATTATTTTTAACAGCAGTACCTGCCTCTTGGCCTCTTAATTTATTTTTCCTTTGCTATTTCAGTGTAAAGGGTGGAATACTTGTTCTGCAGGGTTTTAAGTCTCTCATTGCTTAAGAGTCTTGTAAAAAGCAGAGTCCCGTAGCATGGGAAGGTCTCTGAGATTGCAACAAGCACATAATTTCCTTTACTTCCCTGAAGGTTAGTACTTGTAATTTTTTTGCATGGGAAAAGGCAGATTAGAGTCCGGTTTCAGTGATTCCTCAGCATGACTCCAGATTGGTTTAGAATAGCAGTGATAACAATAGAAGAAATCCATATAAGAAACTTAGGTACGTAGCTGTATAGTCTAAGGACAGCAAGATGCCTGTAGCAATATCCAGGTGCACGTCGAGCACAGCGTTACCAGTAGCAGTGCCTGTTCAAACTCAGATCCAAGTTCAAATAATACCTGTTTCCACCCATGTGATATTATACTACAAGAAATTAATGTCTAGAGTGTGGGACCACTAAAGCGGTCACCTTAACTTTCGGTGCTTATTTTTTTTGTGCCAAAAATTCTTCTAACAGCCCCCCCGTACCCCCCATGAGATGCACACACACTCACAGAGGAGCACGCACAATTTCTCAGCACGCTGTGCCTAGAACACTGCATCGCAGTACCTGCTAGTGTAGGACAAATGCGTGATCCCCGGGACTGTAGATGCGGGAAGTGGACCTCAGTGTCACTGTGTGACAGCATCAATCAGACCGGTGAACAACAGATTCTCAGCAACATCTGTGTGAGGGTTCAGTATTCTGCTTTTCATCTGTTGAATTTCATGGATTAAATGAGGAACCTCAAATCTACTTTAAATTCAAACCAAAACCAAACCAAAGAGATGATCTGGTGCGTTTAAACAGCACTACATAGCTCCCGACTGCGTTATAAAGGTAAAGCACCCATCAGAAATGTTTTGCCTCTAGCAGGAGAGAGGACTTGATATTTATATTCATATTGCAGTTCAAGTTTAGAATTAACTCTGGTTCAGTGAGCTCATCCCGACCCACCCGTTCCAGGGTTTGCTGCGTGCGCGAACCCCGCTGGTGGGTGCGCGGAGAGTGGGAACCGCACTGCCCCGCTTGGCTCCGCAACTCGCCGGCGGGTGCTGGCAGCGATGCCAGCCCGGCCTCGGGTCTGGTGCCGTCCTTTGTTCCGCCCTGACCGGCGGAGGATGAGCGTGTCATGCGTGCACTTTCCCGCATTTCCAGTAGATGCCCCCAGAGACCATTAAACCCCCTCGAAAAGCTCCGTTCGGAGAGGCCGGGCAGAGCAGTCCTTTTTCATTCTGCTGCTTGAGGTGACAGAATTGTTCAAAGGCAGCGTAAAACCAGCGTGGACACGGTGCGGGAAAACATCTTCGCGTGTTTAATAATAGATCACCGTTTATTAGCTACTAAGTTCTAAAGGTTTAGGGTAAACTAGTTGACGCTTGTATTATTGATTTATTAGCATACTGATAACGGTTGTATTTTATATAGCAAATCATGCCCATTTAATTAGGTATCAGGTTCTGATATTAGAAGTCACCTCCGTTTATGTAAAACATAAAAAGTTCTGTTGAACCTCTCAATTTACCTCTCATCTCTGTGGCATCGTAAACAAGCAGTGCGTGAAGGATTCTGAGGATCAAGGATTGATAATTTATCTCAACAAAGACTTTCCTTCTGTCACCTCTGTGCAGAAGCACTGTTTGTTGGGAAAAACAGGCACTGGCATTTTCATCTGGAACCAAATCCATTGCACTGTTGGTTCTTGAACCTATCACACACCCCATTCATCCCCTCTAGATCACTCATTTCTAGCCCCATGTCATTGTTTGTCACTTGTAGCTTAGATACTGCAGAAAGTTAAGGAAACAATAATAGTAGTGCTTTGTTTATTATCTAGTTTAGAGTATAATTGGGAGAGAACTTTATACCTCTGAAATTGGAATGGCTACATAAAAAATTGAGAATAAAAAGATAAGGATAAAAGATTGAATGACTATATAAAAGGTAGTGAGAGAAAATCAGTTTTCTTTGCCTAAGAAAAAAACATGCTCTCTCTTGAATGATTACTTCACTGTCTTTATTAATTTGGGTGGGATTTATGGAAAGAATATTGTCACTGCTTTTAAAACCTGACCCATTTTACTGTATGTTTTGTTTTCCTGTATCGGTTTGCTTGCAGTGCTGTCTTGTGAGGAAAATGTGCTTTGGTTTCAAGCAAAATGCATCAGTGCAGGAAATAACATGCGACGTGAACAGTTTTTCTGTTCATACTAGTATTGGTACTGTGCTCAGTGATACACAGTGAGGGTTTGAAATCAACTGCCTCATGTTTTCTGTCATTGCCATTAAGACCATTTAGCAGTAGCTTCCAGTTTCCTTCCAGCGCATCTCATGGTCTAATGCATGCATGCACACATATAGACCACGTTATAGAAACAAACATGCATGTGTATGTGTGTGTGTGTGGACTGTAGCTGTTGTCATTCCACTGCTCTGGCTTAGATTGTGGGAGGATTTACAGTTGGTAGGAATTTTTCAACAAGTTTGGTGGGTTTTTTCCACTTAGTTAAACCAGGAAAAAAAGAAAGCATTCCAAATACAGTCCAGTGTGCTTCATACTGCACTGGCACAATGATTTCTTACAGTAGTCGAAAGCTCTATACTGTGCATCTGGCATGTGGCAAATCGAGCATACCCTGGCAATTTAAAATGAAATTGTCTAAGGATCTTTTCCCTTTGCTTTTGGAAGGCATATGTTTCAAATGTTTTCTGGTACAGGTAGTTATATAGTTTCCCTTCTCTGTGTGAGTGATGTGTGCTTTTCAATTAAACAAACCCATCTAATGATATTAAGTGTAAATACCGTACTGCCTCATCTAAATCTCTGTAATGTTCATGTGTTCAGTTCTGCACCTCAAATGCAAAAGGCACATGCAGAGTGTTGATGTGCATCTGATGGTTTTACTCATATTAAGCATGAAATAACGTGGTGTATTTACTTCTCATATCTCACATTACTGTTCATTTCACTGGCATCTAGCTAAGAAATTTTTTATATCACTTCCATCTTATTAGTGTCATTAAAGACTGCAGTAGCTCCTCACAGGCTAGAAGTCTTGTTCTAAACAGTATCTTAAGGAGACTAAGATCATCAGAATTTATTACATCCACTATAAATGGCAGTTTTCAGAATTCTGTGTTTATTTTAAACCTGGTGAGAATTTGAGGCAAAATTGATTTTAATCTAAAAATACAGGCTTGAAAAGAGTTTGGAAAGTTAATGGAATGACACATCTGGGTCCTTGCCTTTTTACTGGGACAAAGGCTTGTGCACTGCCACCAGATAACTACACCTGCCAACGTGTACATCTGTATTTCAGTGTTGTGGGCGGTCCCTTTGGACTCATAGTTTTCTCCAGGATGGGACTCAATGATTGTTTAATGCCACATAAATGAAATATTTTGGCTATTTCTGTAAGTATTACCTCAAAAGTTACCTTGCCTCTTGAGAATATTTGATTACACAACTTTTTGATCAGTTTATCTGACCAGAGTTTATGAATGAGCTCACTGTGATATCAAATTATGCAAAGCAATGAATTTGTTTTATAGTGGGAGAGAAACGATTCAACCTTTTGCATCAGCTGAAGTCACATGCTAAACAGAAGCAAAAGAATATGTGCTGATTATGTTTCTGGCATAGCATTTGTATGATGTTTGAAACCAAGGCACCGTATCCTACAGCAAAACTATTTAACATATACATTGTTCTGACGTGTGGAATGTGCCTCGTTTTTCCCGATGCGCTGTTCTCGAGCGAACGAAGAGTTCATTGTGTTTCCATGAACTAATGTAAACGTGTTGGTTTTTCCCCAGTCAGCCTTTTTACCAATAACAGCTACAGAAAGCTGGTTTATTTTTAACAAGGTTTCATTATATAAAGGTGTTTATTCATTATTGCCTTATTTACTTCCCTAGGGTANAACTGCAGAGGTGTTTTCTTCAAAGCTGTTTTAGCTAGCTGTATTTATTTGGCCAGGTGGAGAACAGAAAACAGGTTTAAAGGCTTAAAATCTGTCTTTCTTATTCCCAGTAACAGGAATTCATACAAGGAGAACATCTGCGCAGAGATGCAGCGACAGGGTTATGATGAGTCCGTCTCCAAGCTTTCCACTCTGATACAGAAGTGGAATGCCTTGAGGGAGGCTGCGGGGCCTGGGTCAGCCATATGGCAGCAGAAGTCCCTGGAGGAGCAGCCTGATAAGCTGGATCAGCTTTACCACTTCCTGACCAGCGCTGAGGGGGCCCAGCGAGCAGGTAAATGGGAGGATTGTGGGTAGCAGAGCAGCGGGAGCCGCAGCCGCAAATGCCTGGGGGAAGCTTCCAAATTGTTTCATGTATGAATTTGAAACGTTACTGCATCTTAGCACATTTCAGCCTTAGCCAACTAAGCTGTATTTATAGAATAAATGATTAGGAACTGCAGATATCAGGAGAGGTTTTGTGGAAAGGAAAAAAAAACCAAGCAAGCCACGTAGAGTGCATTATACCATCAGAAATGTTTGATGTATTTATACTTTTGATAACATCTCCATTATTTTCTTGTAGTTTCATTATTTATTGTTTTTCTTTCTCTATTGATTTCCGTAGCTAGTTTTGTATTAGAAAAATTTCATAGGTGAAATGCTGTTTCACACAGTAATAGTTTTATAAATCTGATTTTATTAAATACCCTGTCTGCTAACTGCGTTTGGATTTGTGACTGGCTTAAAAAGAAGTCGGAACGTGTCAAATAAAATAGAGCACGCAGATGTAACATGCCACCTGTGAATTACTAGAGATTAGTGAAGACATAACTCCAAATTACTGCGTTTTCTCTATTGCCTCCTATTTACTAAGCTCTCATATTTATTATTTCCTTTTACTATAAATAGTAACATAACTTACTCTTTATCCTTTAGAATAACGATAGGGATGGAGCCAGATAAAGCTCTGTCTACACTTCTGCTCCACAGCTCAGCTAATTTCACTACAGTTGGCTTGTTTCAAGTTCGCTTTCATCACTACACATAAAAACCAATCCACAATAAAGCTTGTGAGGTTAGAAATAAAACTTTTACACTGAAATTTAGGAGCAGGCAATTTAAAAAAGGAACAACAAAAAGAACAACTCAGCACTTCCTAAAAAGTGTTAATTTAAAATGTTTACGTTTACTAAGAAGGCCAAGGGTTGTGTTTCTTTATTTAATTCACTGGAATTCTAGGCAGGAACTCCAGCCTGCCCGTGAATCTAAGGAAATTTCAGATTTGTCTGGAATAGGCCTAACCCGAGTACTGGGGGCAGTTCTGGGCCCCTCACTTCAAGAAAGAGATTGAAGGGCTGGAGCTGATCCAGAGGAGAGCGGTGAGGCTGGGGAAGGGACTGGAGGGAAAGTCTTATGAAGAGAGGCTGAGGGAGCTGGGGTTATTTATCCTGGAGAAGAGGAGACTCGGGGGGCGGGATGGGACACCTTATTACTCTCTCCAACTCTGTGAAGGGAAGTTGTAGTCAGGTGAGGGTCAGGCTCTTCTGCCAGGATGAAAGAGCAGGGCCTGAAGCTGCCAGGGGAGGGTTAGGTTGGATGTTAGGAAGCCCTTCCTCAGGGAAAGGGTGATCAGACAGTGGAATGGACTGCCCAGGGCAGTGGGGGAGTCCCCATCCTTGGAGGTGTTTAAGAAAAGATTGGATATGACACCTAGTGTGGTGATCTAGCCGACATCGTGATGTTGGGTCAGAGGCTGGACTTGATCTCAGAGGCCTTTTCCAGCCTCAGTAATAATTCTGTGATTCTGTAGAAGTTGAACACGCACTCTCATATTCTGCAGAAGTACAAGTAAGAAATTGTTTGCTCAGACAGAATCATGTTGTCAACATTTTGGTGATCAAAAAGTAATAAACAGGGCTTATCCTGATGGGCTTGCTTCCTGCAGCTGCCTGAGACTGCATGATATTTCTCAGCATTTCGCATTGATAAATGAGAACAGTTGGAAAATGCTCTCAGAGTCAAGGTGCTGCTGACACTACTGTCCTTCTGAAAGGCAGGGACTCTTTCTTTCACTAAACTCAGTATTTGTTGTGTGCTGTACTCTGAATTCTTTCGCCTCTCACAGAGGCAAGATTCCACCAATTGTGTGACTGTGTCTGCATTCTAGGAGAGATTATCTCCCAGCTGTTCCTGTTAAGGAAGAAAATTATGAGTACATGCCAGTCGAGCTGGCATGCATCTTTACTGAACAGCAAGATAAGACATAGTTAAAGATTTTCACCAGGCTCAAATCAAGCCTCTCGTTGTGTGGAGGCTTGAGTCACCTGGCACGTGGAGGGGTGGGTGCTAATTTATGTTGCAGGTGTTAGAGCCAGTAGTGCTCTGAAGATCACGTGAATTATACAGCTCATCAAATACTAATTCAGCAGTTCCCCTAATCCAGTTACTCTCTGATTCTAATCAGATTGCTTGGGGCTCTGGCTTATGATCTCCTGACAATGGAGCTGACACCATTTAAGAAGTGTTCAGCAGTTTACCTCAGCTGCAACTTATCATGACGTAGCAGTCACAACAGCAGCTGACCTGAATTTACACTTCAGCTGCCACAGTTCAAGCTTAAAAGGCAGAAAGCAGTGTTTGGGGCTATAAATGGTGAGACTTTCTGGGTGTGGCTGTTGGCAGGTTAGCTAAAAGTTCACTTGTTTCAGGTATGTTGTCTTGAGCTAATAATGGGATTAAAGAAGAGACAGTAGCTGCAAATTATGACAAAAAAAAGTCCTTGTAAGGTTTTATTGTTGAATGTAAATCATGAAGGGATTGTTTTTGAGCTTAAAGTGTTAAATGGAAAGCAAAAGTTCACTTACTGTGTCAGTGAAGGATTTTGTTTGCTTGTTAATTTTTCTTACCTGGTATTTCTGTACCCCAGAGCACTGCTGCCTTAATTGTAAATATAACTTCAAACAACTGCTCCTTAGCTTAGAGTTTTATAGTTATTACTAAAGGGCTCAGACTCAGCTAGTTCTTGAGGGGGGCATGCTAAGCTCTTCTTTTGTTGGGTAATTTGTGGTTATAGGGCACTGATTATTTGTTTGAACAGAGTCCCTGATATCCCTTGTGATGTAGAGGCTGATATCAAAGAGCGATTCTCTTCTTTACTGTTACGTTTTAGAATAGTGATGTTTGATTTGCCATGTGGCACAGGCTGTTCACCTTTGTATTCACCAGTGAACATTCTTCTCTCTGTTTTCCTTTTGGGTGGAATGTTTTGGTTATGTGCCAAGAAAGTACCCTTTTTTCTGTCCAGTTTTAATGTCATTGTTGCACTTGGGTGCTTCCCAAGTATTGAAAAACAGAGAGCTAGCATTAATTCTTGTGGAATCTCAGAGAGAAAAACCACCCTGATGGTTCTTTTGCCCGGAGTAAAGTGTCCAAAACCACTATCAGAAATGCAGGCAATATTTGACTACCTTCCTGTTTGGGCTTTTTGATATAAATCACACAAATGTTTTTGATTTTAAAGTGGAGTTGTTTCTGACTATTCCTTCATTGGCATGGACTAACTTCTCTTTACAGTAGTATTTGTATTTGGAATTTTTTGACAGTAGTCCTTGTGACGTGTGCCTGGGAGATCAAATCATTGTAATGATCATACAATCAGTGAGGTTGGAAGAGACCTCAAAGTCCAACTGACAACTCAACCCCACCCTGCCCGCTAAACCCTGTGCCCTAGCGCCACATCTACACAGTTTTTGAACGCCTCCAGGGACAGTAACTCTGCCACCAACCTGGGCAGCCTGTTCCAGTCCATGACCACTCTCTCGGGAAGAAGTTTTTCCTGATGTTCAGTCTAACCCTCCCTGGCACAACTTGAGGCCATTTCCTCTTGTCCTATCACGAGTGACTTGGGAGAAGAGACTGACCCCCACCTCTCTACAGCCTCCTTTCAGGTAGTTGTAAAGAGTGATAACGTCTCCCCTCAGCCTTCTTTTCCTCTGGCTGAACAGTCTTAGTTCTCTCAGCTGCTCCTCATCAGACTCGTCCTCCAGGGCCTTCACTGGCTTTGTTGCTCCTCTTTGGACCAGCTCTAGCACCTCAATGTCCGTCTTGTACTGAGGTGCTCAAAACACCTGTGCATAGACATCCAATTTGAAAGTAGTTTTTCATTGTCAAGGACAGTGAAACTACACTACCTTCAAGTACAAAATCAAAGTGTTCAAAGCTTTTAAGAGCCAAACTACCTATGGGGGATTTCATAGAAGAGTGTGTTTCCCCGTTGTAGTAGTATTCTCCTGTAGAGCTAGAAGTTCCCTTCCACCAAGTCTGAAGTGTTAGCTCTGCCACAATCAGCACAATCTTGTTGAATTTCTTTAAGGGTACATCAGACTTTGAATTCTCCAAACAATACCGCTTTTAAAAGTCTATCTTTTGGGATTTATGTGATGACCGGCATATCTGGCTAGCCACTGTCTAAGACAATTACAGAGAAATGGTTGTCTTTGTGCACTTCTCATTGTTATTCACCAGCAGGATAGTCATCAGAGGGTCACATTAAAGTTCATTCAATCAAAGCTGTGGCAGTAGCAATAGTCTGCCTCAGGTCAGTTCCATCTCTTGAGATTTGTGGGGCACTACCTGAAGTTATTTGCGTAATTTTATGTAGCATTAGTGCCTTGATACTCTGCAGCGAAGATTTCAAAGGCAGCAGATCTGTATCTAATGTTCTGCCTCGATGATGATCCAATTAGTTTTGCCTGGCACAGTGATGGGGTGTAACTATTTGCATGTTTCTTCCAGTATCTTCAAAGTTCCTTCTCACTCATCATATGTAGAGGACAGCTAAGTATTATCTTTACATCAGTGATACTAATTCAGTTTGGTATTTCTCTGTTCATGTGGTATTTGCTTGTGTACTGTGACTGTCATAGGGATGGCTCCCTTTTACTCTTGAGATAATCACTAGAAGTGCTTCCTTGTGCTGAAATAGATGTGATGAGAGGAATCACAGCCAAAATATAACTGTGAAGAAGTTCCTTCAGACCTGTAGCTTAACCAAACAGTCTCCCCTGGTGAAAAGACTTGTGGTTCTTAACTACTTCTTTATGCAACAGCATAAACCTTCTTTTCAAAACTGTCTGGATTACACTTGTTTAACAGCCACAAACAGTGAGTAGCCAACAAAAACTGCAATGAAATTATAGCTAATTATTCCCATTCATATCTAGCTTGGAAAGGAGATTCGTTTAGTTTAGCCAATGATAAATTTAGCTACGACATGCAGAGGGTCATGCCTTACGTTAGTATTTCATAGATTCCTTAGCATCATTAATGTCTATAAATATGTGAGGGGTAGGTGTCAGGAGGATGGAGCCAGCCTCTTTTCAAGGTCATCTGGTGACAGGACAAGGGGCACTGGGTGTCAGCTGGAACAGAGGAGGGTCCATAGAAATATCGACAGGAACTTCTTCCCAGGGTGGGTAATGGAGCGCTGGAACAGGCTGCCCAAGGGGGTTGTGGAGTTTCCTTTTCTGGAGACATTCAAAACCTGCTGTTTTTATAAACTTTAGGGATAACATGTGCTCATGTAGCTCTTTGAGGTGGTAGAGTGCAAAATAAACGTGGGTATTTTTACTTCTGGTCGTAAAGGACATCTGTGTCTTTGAGTCTTCCCTGCTTTCTGCATTTGTTTGCAGAGCAAGGACAGTGGTCAATTGTCTTCTTCAGGTCAAGGTGTAAAATTCCAATTTCTCCTTCATTTCTCGGAGTGGTAAGGTACTAAAAAAGGGAATATACATGACAACTCAAAGGCTTTCTTCGTCAGTGATTTTTAAATGGTAAGGATTAATGGATTGTGTTTGCAGGATGTTCTGTTTTGGTTCTTATTTCCATCACCACAGTTACTACCTCAGACCTGCTTTAATAGCTCTTGGTGCCTTTTCAGGTCTCAGACAAAAGCTACGTCAGCAGTGACTGTGCTTTTCTGTTTGCTTTATCTTCCCTGTTTTGACTAGCAAGTGTCTTGTCCAGCCTTTATGTATTTTATTGAATTGAGTTTTGGTTTTACACACAGAAATCCAAGCAATTTCTTGTGATTTTTGTGTAAATCAGTTATAAATTCTGCCTAACTAGTGAGGTTGTTATTTCCCCCTTACCATATTTCTCCGAGTGGTTATGTCGAAGAATTTGGTGCTATTTGAGTGCTGGAAATATGAATAGCTTCTCATTATGTGGTTATTGCTGTAATATGTATGATTTCTGAAGGCTGGAGA
This sequence comes from Upupa epops, assembly GCA_013397515.1. NCBI lineage: Eukaryota > Metazoa > Chordata > Aves > Bucerotiformes > Upupidae > Upupa > Upupa epops. The sequence goes on along the minus strand of VZRI01009480.1, from coordinate 67,455 downwards.
TAACACAACGTTTCTGTTGTAACTTTTGTTTTAAAGGGCGCTATGAGGAGGTGTATGACAACCAGCTTAATTTGGCCTACTGTTTCAGCGACTCCGAGGAAAAATTGTTAAGTAATTACTTTTATGAGCAATGCTTTAACACTGCTCAACAAATAAAAATTGATTGTGGGAAAAGAGAGGCTCAAGCACATGCAAATATGGGCATCATCGATGAGGAACGAGGTAAGTCATTGAGATCATAAAGCTGTATTTTATTAGCCTTGAGACATCCGTATTGGCAATTTGTGCTTCATCAAAGGGCAGGGTGTTTCGATGCAAAATTGATTTGCGACCATAATTTAAAAAGGTTTAAAACTGCAATGTTTGGAGCAGGGAATATAGGGGGACAAAGTCTCTAATTATTCATAGACTTGCATTCCATCTACAGTTGCAAGTACCCAATCAAATGAGAAACAAGCCAGAAGTTTAAAGGAAGCATTTATTTAGTGCCAACGTTCTCTGGATTTGACCTTATTTTCTAAAGCAGCCTATACTTTTCTGTTCTCTTTTAAACTGCCTTCTGGTTCTCTTGACTGAAAGTGGTCCCCTGTTTGTTTGTACGTGACTGCCACACTGGTGTTTGCCCCAGATTTTTGCCTTAGCACAAGCTGTCTTTTTCTCCATTCCATGTATCTGTAGCCTCAAACTGTGAGTCTCTGAAACTAGTTCCTTCTCTGTGATTTTGCAAAACATTAATAGCAGCCCATGCTGGAAGGGACCTCAAAAGTTATCACATTATCACATGGTAATGATGAGGCTGGAAAAGACCTTAAAGATCATCCAGTCCAACCTGACAACAACCAAGTAACCCTAAACTTCTGACATCCAGCTCATAAAGTTCATCTAGCCCAACCCTTCATGCTAAAGGGAGCCTGGGTGAGATAATTTTAGCACCTTGTCCAATAAAAATTGCTTCCAGTGATGGTGACTAAAAAATCCCCTGGGAAAACTGTCCCAGTAAATGAATGCTCTCACTATAAAAAGCTAAAATGCTGTCATTAGTCCTGCACTTAACTTTTTGTTTGTTGTAACTTGGACTTTCCTGTTCTGCAGTTACTCGCTGGCATGTGAGTAATGAGGAGTGTTGCAGAGAGTTCTCCTTAACAGGCAGCTTCCAAGAAGCCATGCTGTTTCCAAGGAGAAGAGTTTACTAGGCTTGACACATCTTTCTGTACCTGTTGGGTGCAGTATATAATATATAAATCATACATTGCAGTAGAAAGCATAGAAGTATCACAGTAGAATCCAATGAATAAAACCTTCACAACACATTCCAAATGTGAATCAGTGCCATGCCAGAAACTGCATATCCCCTGGTGTGAGAGCTCTGAGATGGGTGAAAATGTCAGAGTAGTGGTGACTTAGAGTTGGTCATCAGATTTATATTCTTCTAGCATGTAAGGATCAACAGAAGAGAAAGTAGGACTTCAGTTTTTAATGTCTACTGTCTAGAAAGAATAAAGGCAGGTAGAACCAGTAAGAGAAAAGGATAGAATGCATAGCAAGCACTAATGTTAGAAATAGCAGTGATGCTTACAGCGTACAGCCAATCCATAAATCAAACTTCGTCTCTGTGTAGGTTTTAGATTCCAAGTCTTTAGAAATTCCTGACCAAGGGCTCCTTACTCTTTCCTAAAACAAGCTTTCAACTATCTGCTATACTCTGCAAATTAAGGAGGTGAATTTCAAGTGTTTAGTCTTTCTGCCTTTATTATAAGCAATGTTAGGCTTCTGCTGCTAGTCATACTGATGTTCTGCCAGAGTTGATCACTTCTGACCCCTCTGCTCCCACACTAAAAATAATAAATTAGACTGTGTTTGTGAGGAAGACAGAGTTGTTTGAATCGGTCTAATAGTTTCACTTTACCATACTGTTGAGATTTAACACTTCTTTTAATCAAAGAATTACAGAAGTTGGTGGGAAGAATAATACTGAATGGGCATTTGCTTCAAGCTTCTGAAGGCTGAGGATTTATTGCTAGATGTATTTGGTAAACAGCAACTTACAGAGAGTTCATAACGTCTTTCTTTGGAACAGGAAAAGTGTAAACATTATTTTCTTGTTATTAACAGGTAGTGTTTAATCTATTGCTAAGAAATTATTGATTTTTCTGTTTAGAATTGTTCGTGGTGAGTGTTTTTCAGTTAAAAAGTGTAATTTATAAATAATTGAGGGGAAACTCGGCATACATTCATGACTGTGTCTGTGCGGAGGAAACATGCAAGTTTAATCGGAATTTCCCCAATTGGTTTGCCTTCAGGCAGAAATCTTTTACATTCAGAATTATTTGTAAAAAAACCTGAGTTCGTATTGCGAAAGGAAGCACTGAAAAGGTTTTAAAAAGGCAAAAGTTGCAATTATTTGTGAAATTTCTTTGGTTTTTTGCATGTGTGCGTTTTGCAGCTGTGTTTTAATTCCAGAGGCATCTAATGTCTTTAAGTCAGAGATTCCTAAGTACAGGCAGAACAAAATCCACCTGTGGGATGGGTGGTCCACATGGCACCTCCTACGTTAATAGGACTTAACACTCCGGTACGATTCTGCCAAGCTCACCTATAGTGCAAGGAGGAATCGCTCTCTTTAGCATAGAAACGAAAGCAATCCACTTGCAAAATTAGAAAGATAACATAAATAATAAATAAATAAAAGAAACTAGTGGGACATTTGCGAAGAGTGGTAAACTTCCTTCCAACCTCTAGCACGCAGAACAGTTTGGCTGGTAGGAGAATCAGTGCGTTTGAACTGACTGCCTATTTAAACGTAGATTTGCTTAGGTTGGAAAAGATCCTCAATAGGGTCTCTTGAGCTTGGAGAAGAGGAGGCTGAGGGGGGACCTCATTCCTGTCTCTAAATTTGTGAGGGGTGGGTGTCAGGAGGATGGAGCCAGGCTCTGCTCAAGGGCATCTGGTGATAGCACAAGGGGCACTTGGAGGTCTCTTTGAACTTTAATGTTTCTATCGTACAGAAAAACCATTGTTGTTGTTTACATTGAACTATGAAAGAGATTGTGATGAGAAATATTTTAGAAAACATGTAGTGTGCGTGTGATTGTGACGCATAGCACTCCCGTGAGGAGTTACACGCATGCTTCTACAGGAACCATTCTTGATGGGTTCTGGTATGAAATGCTGCTCTGTTTGCTTTATGTGCACATTCATAAGATTATGACATTTAATGAAGAGATCTTTTTAAAGTATTGATAGCCATGAGGAAATTAGACTATGTTTGATCTGTGTTAAAGGTTCAAAGTCCAAGGTCTTTGAATAGAAATTAGAATAAAAATGTAATTAGGTTACGTCCCTAAAGTCTGATATATCTTTAAACAAGACTGCAAATGAAACTTTATTAAAACTCAAAATGAATTATTTCTTTGCTTCTTAAAATTCTTTTCCCCCTCTTCTTGTTCCTTCCCTTCTCTTTCATGTCTGTTACTCATACTGCTGCTTGTATTTTACCTGGCTTTTCTAAGGTATTCTAGTTTTTTTACTGCTTAATGAGTAGTACTGAAATGATACTTCATTCGAAGCTTCTTGTTCACTATCAGATTTCTTTTTGCTTCAAAGCTCTGCGAGGTCTTGGACTACTGTAGCCAGACCTGCAGTCATCCTCATAAACTTTCTGGAGGCAGAGATCCTTTTAGCCACTGATAACAGAGGTAGTGTTTGCAGAGGTGCCTTCTCTGGGGAACTGAGAGCTGATGGATCCTCAGACTTTGTTAGTACTTTGTAGAAGTCCTAGGTAAAACAGACATTATTCAGGGATTCAAGTTCAGAAAGCAGGTCCCACTTGCTGCTTAAGGCATGCTAATGAAGTAGACTATGGAGCCGAGCTCTTCTCAATGTCATCTGGTGACAGGAGAAGGGGTAATGGGTGCAAGCTGGACATAGGAGGAGCTCTAATCAAACTTGCTGTTCAATCTTAGGAGATTCTGTTCAGTTAGATGCTTTCATATCCAAAACTCTTGTATTTATTTTAAGAGGTGTAACAATCTCTCACATTATAAGGCCAGTAAGTGGTAGAAAAGCATTGAACTACTAAGGAAATTAGTAGTTGTAAAGTGAAAGAAATTATTACAAAAGATGTAGTGTTAGATTAAAACATGCCATGTGTGTATGTATACACACACAAAGCTTTACTGTTTCTCTAGCTTAATTCAAGCTAAAGTGGTGTGTTCTCCAAAGTCCTCCACAACTGTTTCCAGTTCTGCTTGTACTAGTGCTGCAGAAGAAAGGCATCTAATGGTCCTGTCACTATGTGTGCAATTGTTTCTGCACTGTTACTGTCATTGGTAGACGTATAAGCTGATAGAGAGATTCATTAGGAGCTCTCAGTATTGCTGAGGCATGGAGCTAGTACGGGCTGCTTGCTGTGTTTTGCAGATTGTGACATTTTAAATTACCTGTACGCTACTGCGAGCAGTCTGTGGACCTAATGAACATCTCGCCTAATTAAAGCCTGGACTATATAGAGAGAATGTCTAATAGTTTTGCTCTGCCTTTGTTAAAAATCACATTATTCCTATTTTCTATCTTTCAGCATTGAAAACTTCAGAGTTGTGTGCTGTTTTCTTGAGTGGGAGCAACTTCCCCCCCCCCCAAGTAATCAATGCACTGCTGAATGAGTTCATTTTAATGCGCTCAATCATGCCTCTAATGTTTGTAGCTTACGGGTGCAAGCATCAGTAATGTAGGAATGTTATATGGCTTTAGTTTGGGCCATTTCATAAAATATTCATGGAATCAAAAATGTGCATCAAAATAGCGGCTGGGAGAATTACATTTATGTGCCTGCTTTTATGGCAGCTTCACATTTAAACCCATTTGTGTTAATATCTAGTCAATCTTTCTACTTAAGGAAAAAAAGGCAAAACAGTGGTCTCCCTATCCACCCCTTTTAGCGTGGTATCTCTTTGGATGTAACAAATGTGCCTTTTTGGATTGGGTTTTTGGGAGAGTAATTATAAAGGGAGTTGTAGATCATGTAAATACTGGAGAGAAACTGGGTTACAGGATTACCTTGGCTTCTTTTGCTTGAATGAACAGGCTTATTATTCTGACTTCTAAGCAACTTAGTGAGAACTGTGGCACAAATGTTTGTGCTTACATATATAGTTGCTATGAAAACGGGAGTAATTACTAAAGACTGATGCTGTTAGTGCTCGTGGGGTGTCTTGCATGAATATAACTGTTTAAACCTGATCCTGTTCTTCCACAGTTGTACTGTGACATTGTTTTACCTCTCAAATTTAAGATTAAACTATCACTGTTTGTTTTGTTATGCCTCAACTGTGCTGAAGTGAAACATTCTAGTGGGGGTTGTATGTATATGTTTTAAGACGCATGGTTCTGGGTTTGGGTTCCTTAAATAAACAGGGAAGAGACCTTGGAGATTCTCATACTACATGTAGGATACACTGAGCTGATTTCCTCATGGCAGTGGGAAAAGAAGTATGCAGCTGCTGTTAGTGTTGCTGACTGACGGTAACTACTGCTTTGCTAATAGCTCTTGCAAGTGCACATTTCCTAGAAATACCTTGTGCATTTTTCTTCTGGAATTCCTAGAGATGTAAAAGCTACATCTGCACAAACTCTTCCAAGCGATTTTCCTACTCACTGCTTTTTCTCTTGTTTTTCTCCCTCTGTTACTTTTCTTCTGTTGATAATGTCATTTGAAACTCTGCCTCGTCAGTGCACAGGCGAGATAAAAGTACTCTGACACTCAGAAATGTTCTGTAGTTGGCCTATTACTACTTTTCCATCTCCTTCAAGATTTTTCAGACAACATCTCCCTGTGGCTGTCCTAACAGTTGCAATAGTCAATGTTTAAAAATTAGAATGCGCTGGTCAGATCAATTCCAATGGAAATGACTCACGACAGTGAATAAACTTCTCTCCTCCCTGAAAACATTATTCTTCCACAACATTTAAGGTTCACACCAACGTTACAGATGGAAGTAGCCTTCGGAATTTATTATCTCAGTAAAAGAACTTTTACCTTCCGTGAGTTTTGGGATATCAGAAATAGCAAATTCCCAACTATATAAGTGCTTTCAGGTCAGGAATTCCATCTCTCCTTCCTTTAAGAACATAGCAGTCATTTTAATTTCACTCAGCATCTTTGTGTGAGTAGATGGCATTACTTTTGACTTCAGAGTTTTACTTCATAGCTCAGGGAAGCCAAATATAAATCGGTGCCATTTGAATACTACAAAATTTATATAGCTTTTGTATTTTGAATCTGGATGTAGATGGATTCCTTCTGAGGAGGGTTTGCTGGGATCTGGCAAAAAGGATGTCAGGTCACAGCTCTTACAGTTAGGTCAAGTCCTAAGAACTATGTGGTACACTGAATATATGAGTTCAATTTCTGCTCTGACAGAAGTTTTCTCAAGGGGATACTGCAAGTGAAGCAGCGTGGGTGAGAATTACCATACCTGATAGTCTTAACCGTCCGAACAATAGTTCTAGAGGTTATACATGTTGTTTACCTGAACGGGGGGTGTGTCCTGTAAAAAGAGTGTTAGAGTCTTAGAAGAAACACAGGTTGTGAATTCAGCTTCAGATTACACATCCAGCTGATACTAACCATTTTTTTGCTTCCAGTTCTTACTAGGTTTTGAGTTACACATGCATCACCTCTGTTATTCTAACAAATACGCTACACATATAGGTAGTGAAACTAGATCACTTAAAATGTATGGCAGTGTTCTTGACAAAAAACAGTCACTTTAGTAAACTTGGGGGTGAATTACGAGGAGAAGACAATAGGTGCTTATGAATATCAAAGTACATGAAACAAATTTCCAATGATCTCAAAGTGAATTATTGAAAAGTTTTGAGAAATCCCTGAAACAACTGGCCACAAGTTACTTTCCAGGGAGAACGTTATTGTAGGGTGACCATTGTAAGTTGTGTTGATTCCACTGCTCATAATTACACCTTTTCAGGTCACATCGTGAAAGCTGCTGAGCACTATGAAGCGTTTTATGAGCTAGCAGAGGGCTCAACATGGAAGGATGAGACAGGCCGTACTTACAATTCACTGGCGTGTGAGCATCTCTGGAGAATTTATCTGTTACTGGCAGACAAGATGCTACAAAGCGAAGAATACCAACAGGCCATCAGAACACTGAAAAAAGCTTTACAAATGGCAAAAGAAGGTAGGTGGAGAACGTTAATGTTCCTGTGTTCAGGATGCATTCTCTCGAGGGTAAAGGAGAAACTGTTGAGTGTCTGGGTGATTATTTCCTCTAAAATTCAAAGACAAGTGTTATCAACGCCCTCCCAGATCTCACTAAAAGCTGACAAAGAATCTTCTAGATTCCTGAAAGTGTTATATTTGGAAAAACCCCAACCTTGTAGGAATAATCGCATAACATTGAACCCCTCTGATGGAAGATCAGCTCGTTGGTTTTGATTGGCTTGTCACTGTTGGTCTGGCAGTTTTTGAGTGATACACATGTGTGTGCTGAAACCTAAAGTAAAAAGTTACAGAATCGGAGAAGAGCTGATGTAGAAAGAGAGATTTCTGGAGATCACCTGCTAGAGCAGGCTGCCATGCGCTCAGTAAGATTCCAGTGTAGAGCAACGAAGATGATGAAGGGAGTAGAGCACCGCCTTGATGAGGAGAGGGTGCCAGCTACTTATTTCTTTCTTCAGGTTTTTTAATATAATGGTTGTGGTTACATTAATTCTGAAAAACCCATATTTCTCACCTCATCCCACAAAGAACACTTTAAAACTGTGTTCTAAAACTAAATGCTTTTGTGTGGTCTTGAGGGTTGAGAATTAAACTGTTTCCATTCCAGATGTTTAATTTATGAAGGGTGTGTGATTGTGTTTGGCTAATGTTTTGTTTTAGTTAAACTATTAATAACCTACTCTGATTTTTGTCCGCAACTTACCTCAGTTTTGTGAGTTGCCTGTTCAGATCTTTTCTCTGTGGATTATGTACCCAAATAATTAGAATGCCTAGAGTATACTGAGAATAATAAACCAGAAGAGGACACATGTACCTAAAAACTTACCCATCTTTTCCAGCCGCATCCATTGGGCAAATAACAAGCTGTTAGTATTTTCTACAGCTGTTGGGTTAAGATGCAGTAAAACTGCTGGTACTAACATAACCACATGGCCTGATGATGAAGCTTCTCGATAACTTTTCACTATAGGCAGTGAAAATTGCTGGAAATGAAGAGATTATCCAAATGGATCTGATGCTTTTGCCAAGTTTTCTTTGCCCTGACAGGTGTTCCAGTGCCCTTAGTTTGAACCAGTTGCATTCACAGCTTCCTGAAATGTGTAGTAACTACTACTATACTCACCATCGTTCTCTTTAAATTTAAACCTTAGAAGTTCCTTTCAGATGAGCATTCCAGACCCTATAGTTTATCTGAGATGCATATTTAATAGCTCTTGCTACCATCTGGAGTAACGATCCACTCACATTAGCAAAGTGTTTATACAGTAGGGTGTTTTTATATCTCCGTAGCTATACCTGTTGTATATATGAATAGAGAGGGGCTACTATCATCTCCTAATGGGAAGACACTGTGAGATGGTTAATTCCTGACAGCAAACATGACAGCATATTAAACAGATTGTACTGCCCGATTTACTAGAGAACACTTTCTATTTTTAATTACCCCAAAATATATTTGGAAAAGGATAAATGGGAAGGGGAAGGAAGAAGGAAAGACTTACTATGGAAGTGAAGTAACTGCGTGATGCTTAAGAACCTGTAAGAACTGTCTGTTCTAATGTAATTGTGTTGAGATTGTGCTGGTAGTTGTAACTTTAATCCTTTCTTTAGGAGGCTTTGTGAAGATGGAAGGAGAAGCAGCATATTGCCTAAGTGTAGCATATCTTTTTGCTGGAGAACAACAGACAGCATTATCAGTAAGTTTCTTTGAAGTTGCTTGCACATTCCCAATGCCTTTTTCTGTCTCCTTAATACTTAAGCACTGTGCAACAGCAACAAGAATAGTACAGTTGATATCTTCTAAGAATGCAGGATGATGGACTTGACCAAAAAAGATGTTGATCTGGACTGGTTTTTGACTGACACACGTGTCAGCATCCTTACCTGATCAACTTTTAAGTTCATACAGTAAGCTGTGTGCATGATGAAGATAAGCAGTTGTGCTAAATAAAGAAGCCTGCATGCATATTTGATATCTCCATCACAGAAGAAATTAATTAATGAGCAAGCCTCCAGTCTCCGTGATTACACAAAGAGTCTAACTCCCCTTGCAAGTGTCAAAACCCATTAGATGTCCTGGCATTGTCTCCTCAGGATTCATTTTGTTTATATTTTATAACTATTTCTTTCCCATAATTCATCCCCCATGCCTCCTGCCAAGAAGTTCAGCAATCGTTTGAAAGTTCCATTTCTTTATGCGGTGTGGAGCACTTACTTGTTTTAAGGAAGATTCTGAATTTCCTAATGTGCTGCCATTGATTTCAAATATATGTGTAGTAGGTTTTGTAAGGCGCAGCCACTTGACTGTCAGGGAAAGCAATGTGTCCTCTTGTTAAAAGCCACAGTCTCTCTAGTACAAAACATAAAGGCTTCACTGCGTTAGGAGCTTATAGTGCTGTTTTAACAGTAATGGAAATACCTACACTTTTCAGTGTAAATGGTACAAAGTGATCGTATAATTTAGTGTCATTTCTGAAGAAAATGGTGTTTCCAATAAGAAACCTGTGAAGTACTTTCAGATAACACAGCATGTGTTATGGGACTAAGGAAAAGGGTTAACGTTTTATTCCTATTGTCCTTAACAGTGACCTGTACAGACAGCTGTAAAATATCTGTGGTTGACAGTGCTGTCGACCACAAGTTGTCTTCGCTCCCCAATTAGAAATCATTGCTTAAAATTTACCCTTCTGTTCTCAGTTTAATGGTCTCTCTATCCAAGGGGAGCTCAGATGCTTACAGAGATGAAATCATTGCATCCTGTTCCCAGAGGACTACTGGTTATCATTACACATAACATGCAGACAATACTGCTAGGAGCCAGTTTGCCTCATGGTAATATGTAGTTCATCACCAGCTTCTGTAGCATGCTAAAGAGGTCTTGCCACACAGCTTGGGACTGTTTGGGTGTAGACTCAGGGGTCTCAGCAGTTATTTTGCTGCTTTGCATCAGTTTTCATCTTCTTTATCCTTTTGTGCTGTGGTCCACCTCAGGCAGTCTCCTTCTAGGGGAATCTGAAAAGGAGCAGCTGGTACAGATATCATTTCCTCCAATTGTTGCCTCTTGGTTCCTTTTGCTGTTCAGCATGCTGCTCCCTCCCCCAACTTAGAGACACACACACACACAGTACCATGCATATAAACTCGTCTCCATTCATGTCTTCTAGCAGAGTGGAAAGGCATATGTTCAAAATCCTTGCTATCTAATGCAGCAATTAAAGGCTGAAATTATTATGCTGCAGCCTACTACAGCAAAAATATGCAGGCACTGTTAGCACACAGTTGAGTTGGAGAAGTTCCTTCTATTTGCTGGGCCCTCGGTGTTTAAGATAGCATTATTTTGGTTTGGTAATCTCTGATAATTGTCTTTATTTCAGTTGATCTACATTGTTTCTGTGATAATTGTCTTCATTTCAGTTGATCTATATTGTTAACTGCAGCACACCCACTCAGATGTGCGGAGTTTGAAAGCCTGAGAAGGGATTATGTTCAATAGCAGTGCGGGACACCCATAACATGAATCGTATCAACTGGTTTATCAAGCTGTCTAGTGGCTTTTCCACAGAGTAAGAGACATGCTATTAATAGTTTCCATTGTATAGATTTTATCCTAACATCATAGGTTTAGTCAGGGAGGCTTCTCCAGCTGGGATTGTTTTAAAGAAAACTGTTTATTTGATTTTCTTCAGACTTGTATAACAAACTAAGTATTCAGTGAAACACGCTGCGTCCTTGAGGCTCTTGCATAAGGCACTGTGATCTGAAGCTTGAGGTGGATTCATTTTGTCTTAAACTGGGCTATCAAGAAATCTTCAAAGAGTTGGGCACTAAGGGTTTTGCTTGCAGTTAGAGTTGCATCCCTGTTCATCAGTAATCCTCAGGATTCCAGTCTTCATCCTGTATCTAAGCATTAGGGTTTTCTAACGTGTTCCTTTATTTTGCGTTTCAGACGTTACATGCTAAATAAGAGCCAGCATTCGTGAGTGCCAACACTCACGCCAGAATCAGTATGGTAATGGTCCCCATGGACCAGGAGAGGTTGGGGGCTGACCTGTTGGAGAGCAGTGTAAGAGAAAGGGA